>KK117931.1:212770-233310 GCA_000611955.2 Stegodyphus mimosarum
GCTGACATCCGGGATATTCTTAATCAAAATTAGGAAGAGAGTTGGTCATTGCTATATTGTCACCTAAAAATGGCCAAGACCTTAGCCAATGACAAGTATTTTGCTTAGCAATATGCGCAATCAACCTTCATCGAAATATAAGCTTTTAATCCCTTTTACATGGTGTATATTAAATTGTCTAGGAGTCCCTGTTGTAAAAAGATATATTCACATTGAATAGGCGCCTTGGAGCTCCTGAGAATGCTACATGGGCGTGAAGTATTAAAAGCCTTCATCTTAGTTTGTCCCGTGCTTTTTCTATTAAATATCAATCCAGAGAATATGCTGCCACGCCATCAGCTGGATTCCTTCACGCCCAAGATAATCAGCCACTAATACAAGATGTATTGTCCACAAGGCAGAAGGTATTACTAACATAAATCTTAAAGATATTGACATAAGGATTACGAATCTCATCTCTGTGTATTTCAGTATTCGTAATTTCACTGATAAAAAAAATATAAGTCACTGCGGCGATTCAGAATGATTTCCGTCGATGTCATGTTTCCAACAACATTGTTGTGATGCTTTTTATGGACGTGTCAAGGCTTATTTCGTATGTTTCGCTTCCTCCAGTTTGTAGCATATCTTGATTCACTCATTCATAAAAACGATTAAAGTGGCTTTTGATATATTTCGTAGCACTCTACTTACACAATCTCTACACCACTAAACCAATGCAACCGATGTGTTTAGAGGGTTTCCTTGTAAAAAAACCCCTTTTATGAAATCTGTCACTCTCGGTGTATCATGATAGTCGAGTACCTGCAACTACAATTAACTGCCTAGCAGTCTGGGCTGAGATTCAGTTGTCTGTTCGTTTTAGCAATCGTTCCCAAACAATAGCCCTGATAGTATGTTTTTTTCTCCAATAGCGGACGCTTGCCTATGTCGGCATCGGCCACTCCTAAGGCCAGATGTCGTGGTTTCTTTATTATGGACGCACTTAATAGGTGATCTAATTTTTCCTCCTATGAAGGGACGGATAATTTTACATCCATGCCTTCTCCGGGATTCGAATTCCGGCCCTTCGGTATCGCAGTCACGCTCCCCTAACTACTATACCGTCTGAGCGGCGCCCTGATAGTATGTTATCGCTTCGACCTTCGTTTGATTTTTTGCACACCTTGCCAGTGTTTTTTAAACCATTTTCAGATTTATAACATAAAATAAACGGTTACATTATAATCTTTACAAAAATGTGTCAGTGTCTGTCCTGCTTCTGTTTGCCCAAATTGACACTATTTCTTACAACCCGGAAAATGCTTCCCCGATAATATGTTCAGCTTTCCACACGCGAAAAGATTATCCAATTACTCATACTATTCTTTAATTAGAATTTGAAGCATCTGCGTTCACGCCGTTATGCACGTACGAAAAGAACGGGCTCATTATTTGGATTTTTCTTTGTAGCGAAGTTGAAATACAATGGGATAACTGATGTCATTGACCTTGAGCAAACAACCAACTACTTTCACTGGACTTTATATAATTAAATAAAACATAATGTATCCTTTTATAGCTATTTCTTTGACTTTTCTTGTTAGTGTTTCATATGTGGACTAAATTTATATGTATCATCTATAGGAGCATGTTACAGCACAAATTTTGGCTTCCTAAACACATTATTTTAAAATGAAACAATAAAATATTAAATATGGAATATTTATCAATAAAGTGGTTTTATAAAAATGAAGTATAGCACGCAGATACAAGAATCATTCGAAACTAACAGCAGCATAATTTGAATATAGAAAACTGTTAAAATCTCTTAATAGAACACGTTTATCTATACGGGCGATATTCTTTTACATTTAGGCCAATTAATAAGAATTAAGGAAGAATCACTGCGCTTAACTACTGAACATTCATGTTAAGCAAACATTCTTGGAGAATTTGGCTTTCATCGGGATGGTGAGGAAATCCTGTTACAACTGATAGTAGTTTATTTATAGCCGAAGATATCAATGTAGTTATATTGTCGCAAGCGTTTCTGTTTTAAATAGTCCTTTGGCATATTTATTATTTACTTCTGATAATATTAATTGGCGTATCTTTATCAAAAGATTGCCTTGGTTTTGCATGAGACGTAATAATACGGCAGCGAATGAAAGCCAGTCACCAGACGAAACATATAACAATGCAAATTTAAATATACGACCTAGTCTGGTGAATAAAAGATAATAATACAATAATACCATTTGCATTGGTTTGTACCAGAAATACGAAAATATGTTTACTGTAGTGGTTTTTATTATCTCATGAACACGGAATAAAAATGTCAAATTCTTAGACTTTACAAAAACTTATGTAGTTCCATAACAATAACAAGGCTTTAAAGGCATAGTAAAAACGTCTGCATTTACAATTTCTATGCATGAATTCACGCATAAATCAAATAATCTAATCCTAGCATTTTTATGTAAATCCTATGTGAACACTGCTGAAATACATGAAGCTTGACGGCCTTTCTTTTTCTTTCTTTCTTTTATTCTACTTTTTCTTTTCTTGTTTTATTTATTAAATCGGCTAACGCAAAGTAGGAGAGGGTATTTGCTTAAGGGGAAGGATGTCTTCGAGGTGGAACTTCTAAAGAAAACTGGCTCATGTTCACAATACACATAGAGGAAAGACAAACTCACCTACAAAGCGAGCACGTAAACCAGGAATTTTACCCCGAGGTAAACAATCAGCACTTACCATTATTATCCATTCAACTATTGCTAGGCGCGGGTTATATTAAGTGCAAAGTTTTACCCTACGCGCACAATATCATCTTAATTTGTCAATCAGAATTTGCATGATTAAGTAACAAGAAACTCACGGAAGCTTACAACTATTGCCTGATAGTAGTTGCTCGCAAGGAAATGTTTATGTTATGAACGTAAGTACTTATGCCTATACGTAAAGGGAAAAATAGTCGTCTGAAATAAATTCAAAACATTTGAAGCGAATAATTTAACAGATCCGAAGTAGTAACCTTACTCTCTAAACTAAAAGAAAATAAATAATGAAAATAAAGATCCCTGTGATAATGCTACCAGATAATAGATCAGGTAATATGTTATTATTTAATAGACCTTTTTATTATACTACTGAACACTTAATCACTGATTAAATGTGGTTATTTTGATTTACTTTTAGGATTTTAGGCATATAAATATTTATAAAACTTGTTTTACATATTGCTAATAGTAAGGACTAAATCAACAACTTATTCACTAAACATTGTACGTACCAATAGTTGCTATGATCGTTATATTGGTTAGCGCTACTGTGTGCCATAGCGTTGGGCTCGGGTTCAAATTTTGGAGTAGTTACAGATATTCGCGGGTGAATTATATCTGTGCCGTAAGGGGCTCTTAAAATACAGCCGAGTCGAAAGTGTTTTTTGTTAGGGGAAGAGGGATAAGAGATTCTCAAATATGCATTTTGGGGCACTTTCTTTTCAAATCATGGTAGGGCACGCATGATTACTGTGGTGGGACTATAACTGCAAGAGTAGTGTTAAATTTATGGTGTTCCGCACATTTCTACCCTTGCCTCTACAAATTATTATTGCTACTAGGAAGTTCAATTAGAATTTCAAATCTTTAGAGATATGTTTCTTCTGACATTTGGGGGCTGTAAAATACTTTCGATTTAGTTTTCCCTAAGACAGAAATAGGAGGAACATCATGTCGTAACCTCTAGCCCATGTGAAGTAATCCTCATTACATAAGTAATAGCATTACTTCACATGAAGTAATCCTCATTACATATCCTCATGTTCTAAATACATGTGGGAGGTATTCACCCACATGTATTTAGAACAAATATCATATTTAGATAAGCAAATGATTTTGGTACTAGGATAAAATTTACTACTTAGGCATTTTATAAATCAAAGATTAACAAAACCATATTAGGTTTAGAGAACCGTTCGCTTTAATAATAAAAAGAAATTAAATTTGAAATTTTAAAATACTATATTTGATAATAACGTTATTAAATCGTCATAAGTCATTGATGAAGAAATTATATGATTGCATAGCAATTATTTCTGGCTCTTTATATTGTCACTAAATTGCTAATCAGGACATAGAGGAATGTTTGTGCCACTTAGCAATGTTCTGTACATAAATTTACTAACTTTGTGCATAATCTTGCTTATTATTTTTAAAAATTGCCGAAGATTTATTATGTATATATTTGAAGGTTAATTAACTTATTAATCGAAATATTTTGGATATGAAATTCAGTTATTAATGAGCATTTGAAGAAACTGCGGTCTTTGTCCCATTTTCCCCGATATGAGATGTCGCTTGAGAAGATTTTTCTTGTACAGAGATATGGGGGGGAAGACCATGGTTGGTGACATATTGATTAAGAAAGCGATTGGAAACTGTGAAACATTCGTTGACGTTTGGTAATAAATTGCGGTTTCTTCTTCCAGTTTTTGTAGTGTCCCATTTTTCATCTTATCATTTCAAATAAATTCCTTTAAGCTGAGATTTAAGAAATGAACGACGTGACCAAGAAGCTTTCGGAATGTTTCCACCTTACTCTAAGAAAAAGTAAAAACAAAATATAGAAAAAACAGAAATGGAACTGAGGATCCAAAAATAGACAGGAGAAATATTTTTAAACAATCAATTGAGACGATGACCATTACAACTAAGACTGTTACATAATAGCTGTGGCCAGACTTCATGTCACTGGAAATCTAAGGTTAGAATTCAGGAAAACGTAATAGCCATATGCAATAATGTTTTTAATTATAAATTAGCATGACAAAACATGCTGAGATTTTTAAACTTCGATAAAAAGCTACAAAAACTTCCAAATAACACATACCTGGCATTGAATTTTAAAACAGTCTGGGGCCTTGAACACAGCGTCCTTCTATTGGCTCCCAATAATAGAGAAGACCTTCAGAAATTATTTGTTATGGCCTCGAGACTTGTGAGCATAGACGAGAATCAGGACATGACAGTGCTGTCATCCCGCAAAAGAGCAATAAAATCAAAATGATATAATACATATGAAACTTAAAACAATAGAAATAACATACGCAGTTTCGTTTTAGCTCCCAAAACTTGCGACATTAGCTGTGAAGCAGTAAAGCTGATTTCTAATAATAAAATTACAGAAAGGCTATTAGGTTCTTTGATGTAAAAACTTAGAAAATCATATGTACCTTGGCTCTTAAATTAATTTTTTCTCCGAATATCGTGTCCACCTAACAAAGTGGACGGTCATTCGCCCTGGTGTGGACTGCGTTACTTAACTTTAGATGTAACTTGCGTTAACTTGTAGATTTTGTGGGAGAAACAACTAAAAAATATTACCCTACAATATTCTTTTGTGCTGTAAATACGTACAGTTAGTGCGGTAACACTATATCTCTACAATTAATGGCGAACTTCTGATGTTTCGCCCACTTGTACTTGTACCTCTACTGTAACGTAACGCATCAAGTAATTTAAATGGAATTTCTGAGTAGGACTTGGGAAAATTTCATGATTTTCCCTTTCAGCCTTGATCTATGGTTACAGCATCCATTAGTAAGGCGATATCTGCAGCTACTGTACGCCGAAGAGTACATATGAGTGGACTGAACGCCCGGGTACCTCGAGGTTGTGTTCCTCTCCCCGCCCAATCAAGAGGGGCACGATTAGAGTGCTCCCGAGAACATGTCAATTGGAATGTGTATGACTGGGGCAATGTCATGCTTACTGATGAGTCAAGGTTTGCTCTGGAGCCAGACGACAAGCGTATAAGGATATGGCGTGAAACGCCAGCACGCAATCATTCCCAAAACATCACCGAACATCACGGATTCCGAGGCGGAAGCATTATGGTGTGGACAGGGATTTCATTAGGACACGGCACCAAACTGCACATCTTTAAACGCGGTTCTTTGACTGCTGTCCGGTATCGAGATGAAGTCCTAGAACCCATTGTGAGATTGTACACTGCAGCAGTTAGCCCTACGTTTGTTTTAATGGACGATAACGCACGTCCCCATAGAGTTGACATTGTCGATGACTAACTGGAGAGTGAAGAGACAGCGCGTATGGCGTGGCCAGCATATTCGTCCACCTTAATCCCATTGAAAATCTTTGGGATGCTCTCAGCCGTGCTGTAGCTTCATGTTTCCTACCTCCAGCCACTCTTATTGAGCTGGAAACTGCATTACAAGAAGAATGGCGATTGCTTAATTCTGCGTTGGTTGACCACCGAATTGAAAGCATGGTCACAAGGTGTAAACTTTGTATACAGATGAGAGGGGATCACATACCCTAATAACGACCTTCTCTCTTCCTTTTATGCTGTTTATTTTCACTTTATACATAGTTCTGTTTAAGTCTCCAGTATGTCATTATCTGATAACTTACGAAAATTTAATATTGTTTTCATTTCTGTATCTAATTATTGATTTTGTTTTATGCATAAATATTTGTGCTACTTTCCTGCCGAATTTTGTGTCAATCAAAGCAGTATTTGTTGATTTTTTTGCATTTTACATCTTCGTGCTTATCTTTTGGAAGTGAGTGTACTGTGTATAACAGCAGACGTTTTCAGCCCTTCCCTGTAGTTTTTTATGTAATTTTATGCTGCAAAATAGCCCATACTAAACGAAAAACAGATATTAGTCAGCAGACCACCTTAATCAAAGGTTCTGTAATAAAATCGAGAAATTTTCAAGATTTCCCTGTCAGCATTTTATCTTCTTCAGGCTCACTGGAGAGTTTCACTGATGATTATGTTTTATTAAACAGGAACCATGAAAAATTAACTATGCGTTCACCGTGAGTCAAACTAGGACACTTGCAATTGCTAGCTGAAAGTACAAAATACTTAACCATGAAAACACACAATAGAAAATACAAGAACTTTTTCAACAAAATCTCAATGGAGACACGTTATCATACTACATATTTTGGTTTGTGTACGAGTTTATGCTTTTCCGGCTAGCCACATAGAAAATTAGTTGTACCATTGCTTCAATTAGAAGCATGTGGCTTCCAATGCTAACTGGATTATATTTACGACACACACCGCAGGAACATGCATGGAAGAATGCGACAATTTCTTTCAAAATTTCTCTTTCAGTTACTTTTGTACGTCAAGAAAACTTTTAATGCTGTTACGTATATTTAAATAAAAATACTTAAATATGTACAGCAAAAGCTAAGTAGCGTCAAGTGCATTTTCGTAAAGCGGGGAATACTTATACGTTTAAACAAGTATACATTTGCGTATTCTCTTATCACATTTAATTTATATCATTTTTAACGGCAATAAATTAAAAGTAAATAGAAAAAGAAATATACATTTTTAAATAATGTACTGAATATGTTAGATAAAAAGGAAATTACTTACGTTAAGAATTAAAAGCTAAAGGAAAATATCCTAGGACTTTAATTTAAGCTTAGAGGTGTTTAAAAGTATCCACTGCAAGTCTTTTTAGTCAAAAGCGTAATAGTTACTGAATTTTTTACCTTGTAATTTATTGCCCATTTATGATCCTACACAATTCATAACAAGTTGCTGATCTCGGCGCTTTTTTAACGTTATTATTTATTACTTGTATCACTTCGGAGAGGGCAAAAATAAATTATATTACAGGATATTATTTTTTCTAAAAGCTGAGTGAAAATTATAAAGAGTGCTCAGGGAATTTAAAAAAAAATAACAGAGTGGTATTTTGTGAAAAGTTTTCCACAGAAAAGATTTAGTATGATGATAAATCTGCAGACAAGCCGCTTGCATTTTCCTGTGATAGCTTTAAAATGAGTAGATTCTTTTCAACTCATGGTGTTAAATTTATAAGCTTCCATTAAAATTTTGCTTTCTTGAGATTTCTAACAGCATTTTCTAAAGCTCAAAACTGGTTTGAGAATTTATTTTTAGGTGCATGCTATGTTACTGAAGAGTAACAGAAAATTAAACTTTAATTACATTTTAAGTTGTTGGTAGAATAAAATCTAATTAATAAAGGGCATATTATGCATAGATTTTATCATTTCTAAATGCCGATGAACAGTGAGCATTTTTGCATTTTATTTTAGCTGAGCTAGTTCTAATTTGCATGGGATTATGAACAGTTAATATTTATGCTTATTTGCACATGATAGAATCTGATGTATAGGTCCAGCACATCAAACTTTCAAAAACTGTGGAAATTCTAAAACAGGCATTGATGGCAAATTATGGTTACATCCCTATACTGTTACAAGTAATATATCACTTGAAATTTTAGTTGCAGTTTATGATGTTAACTTTAAACCTTTTGTTTGGGTCAAGATGGAGTTTGTATCAAGCAGAGCGAATGTTTATAATTGGGCATCCACTCTCAAAGCATAAATTTGGTTTTGATGTCATTTTTCTCATATAATATGTATGTTGGAAAATTTCAATCCTGGTTGTGTTCATTTTGGACGAGCACAGACGGGATCAGAAAGCATTTCCATTTCTTGCTGCAAGATTTACATTTCCTAGAAATCCTGTTAACCAGCTGAAAGTTTTGTCTTGTTAGGTTCATGAACATTCGGAAAAGTCCGGTTAAAAGGTGCAATAGATTTTCTGCTTTGCGAATTAGTTGCCAATTACAAAAATTCTCTTTGCTTGGGGAAACCTCATGCCCATAGTTGAAGAAATAAACGATTTTTAGAGCTACAGTACGAGGTGCAACTGAAATTTCAAGTGATACATTATCACTTCTATCAGAAAAGATGTAATCATGCGTTGAAACAACCTCTCAGTTCAGAATTTCAACTTTTTTTTGAGTTTATATATGCGACTTTTGAACAATCTTTTACATTTTTATCTAAAGAACAATCACACATTTGCAGTTTTAGACATTTAGTTTGTTACAGTCTAAGTCGAAATTTAAACATAATTGAAACTTTAAACAAACGTTGCTTACGTAGGCAGATGGTGACGAACAACTTAAGTTCACTAGATCAGGAATTAAGTCAGTAAGATCATAAAGAATGACCATATTCTCCGATGCTTGCTTTCTCGGTTTAAATGGTAGAACTTCCAGCTAAATACTCAAAGATCCGTGTTTCGAATCTCGACGAAGACATAGTTGATTTTTCACGCTTCTTCTTCCGAAATATCCCAATGTCTATACAAGTATAAACCCTAATTAAACTTAATTTAAACTCTGGGTAATCTTCTTAACCGCCGAAAGAATTCTCGTCTCATTTTTAATCTAGAATCCAATGGCACAAAATAATTACAGAAGCGTAAAATGTTTAAATAAATACACATGATTTATTAATTTAGAAGTCAAGCAACATTTAGATTCGTTCTTCTCTATTATAAAGCATTTATTGCCTTTCTGAAGGAGTTGAAGAGAAGTAAAGGTTCAGGAAAGATTTTAAAATAAAATAATTAATTAATTAATCGAAACTTTAAATAATAAGCTTTAAAATAATTACACAAACCTAGCAATTGTATTTTGCAATATAATATTTCTCTCTGTCCGTATTATGAAAGTTGAAATAAAAGTTATCTGACCCGCGATTACTGGAAATCCGATCATCCGGCTCGCCCTTCTGACTCGGAAAAACTAAGCTTATATTTAATTTGTGGATTTTATTTTTTCTGATAATTTAAATACCATATAATAATAAATGTTAGCTATACGATCAGTTTTTATTAGTTAGTTTCGAAAACGCATTTAATAGGCAGTGGTTTATGATGCTCGGCTCACAGATAAAATGCAAACGGTATTATAAACGACATTGCTAATTATCATTAATTTTTCAATTTAGCTTTATATTCGCTTGAACATTAATAATTTCACAATATATATTGTAGAATGCTTTACTAGTTCATTAAATGCATTAACTTATTTAATTTTTGCTAAGGGGTATTTTAATGGAGAAAAATAAGAACAAGATTGTGTGCTTAATTTTGTCTTTATGTAACTGAAAATCAGGTTCACTTTTTATTTTAAATGAAATAGAAACGTTTGCGAGTTTAGACAAAGATAAAATAACTCAATCATTGCTAGATAAAACAGGTACTTTTGCATTTAGTTCTTTGAAAATAAAAATATCTTTGTATTAAATATTCATGTAAGCTACAGAAATAAGAGGCAAGTTCATTCTAAGAATATTTCAAGCAATAAAGCTGTATTGCACTTGCTTATCAAAAGGGCTATTAAACTCTGATAATTCGTTCATGATCAACAAACGTTGACTAATCGTTGTTTTTCTCCATGTTTTGAGTAAATATCTCTTATTTATCTTCCTCAAAGAATCCCTTTTGAGACAAAAACAGCTATCCAGTACTTTTTCTAAATGTACAGTATAACTACAAAGTCTTATTCGGAGGGTTTTTTTGCAAGCATTGGTGGCCGTAGACATGTACTTTCAGATACAAAAATGTTTCAGTGAAATCAAATATTAATGTTTTGGTATTTTTGAATTCAAAGAAAAATTTTGTCAGTTACGAAATGTAACCATTTATACATTCCTATAGTTTCTATATTCATATTTAGGAAAATTTTAACTCATTACAAAAAAATCAAACACAGAACCATTGAATCCCGTACGATAACAGCTTACCAAATATTTCATTATAAAGTTCCACCCCCTTCAGAGGCCCTATAGAAATGGAAGAGCAATATGTTTACATGTGGCTTGATTTATTGGTTTATTTTGATTATGGCAAAGCACTCGAGGACTATTTGCCTAGCGGGAGAGAGCCCTTTGTGGAGGACTTTCAAAGAGAAATTGTCTAGTATACATATTATGCACGGAGAAAACCACGAAAATTCCCGTGCAAGCCAGGGCGTTCATCGGGATTCCAAGCTTGGATAAAACTACCAGTGTTCAATGATTTTACACATTGGCTGCAGGTGGGATGTTTGCGCTTGTCCGTAACTAAAAATAAAATATCGGTTTAAGCTTCTGTTGTTAACAGATCAAGTAAGGAACATTGCTGTGCAAATAATATTGTAATACAAATATTTATCCACGTATTAAAGAAAATTAACAGAAATTTACAAAGTTCGATTCTTGGAGAAAAAAAGGCAGCTTTCAGTAGTGATACATAACAAACTGGTAACATTATGTGAGTGAATTAAAAATAAAAATTTTTTCTAATTCCTATGCTTATTTATTACTTTATAGTTTATTACTTTAGAGTCTTATGTTAAAGACTCTAAAGTAATAAACTTTCATGAGAATATTAATGAAGTATTTTTAGAGTTTGAAAACTTATAACTTAGATAAAAGTGATTCTATGTACATGTATGTATGTATTCTATTCTTGTATTGAATTGTAAATTTAGAATGTTACAGAGTAATAAATCACAACAGAAGTCATTGAATGGCATTTAAGGACAAAAATCATCTTTGCGTTTTTTTTTTCTTTTAATTTATTTAATTCTCCATCCTCCAAGGCAAGTTAGAACTGACGTCAAATAAATTTTCAAATTAAGAACTTCGGTCAGTTTTTTGTCTCAACGGAATCGAAACCTTTACGGTTTGTTTTCGGTAATAAGTATATAATTTTGCAAAATAGAGATAGAAGGTCCGCATAAAGTATAGATTTCCAAACTTTTGTTAATAATTTTGTTTTAAATTAAAAATGACAAGACAGACATGTATATTTGCGTCTTTTTAAGTAAGTATATGTTTGCCAATGGTTAAGGGAATAAAGACTTGGTAAGAACTTTTAACTTAACTCACTTAATTATTAATATATCTGCCATTTGGTGTTTGAGGTCTGGTAGGTTCCGTGATAATGTTACAAAGTTTTGCGAGGAATTCTGCAACAAAAACAGAAAGAAGGTTAATTGCTGTTCTGAATGATATATTTATATCTAAAAATGTACTCCGCAAAAAGATAGTTTTCTATTACATTTGATTCAGTCGTGTTGACTTTCATGGACGTTTTGCCTAACGTGTTGCAACGTAATAACAGTATATGCCGAATTTCAACCCAATGTGTGGTATAAGTACACATTTATATGTAAAAGTTACATCCAAAAGATGGTTTTCTACTACCAATTGATGCAGTCTTATTACCGTGCATGAAACGTTCGTGTAACGCGTTGCAGACTGGTGGATTTCAGTATACTACATATTTAGTAATGTCTTACATATCATATTGAGAACGGAGATTATGCACTTTGAAATTCATGTATCCGCATGTGAAGAAATCTGGCCGACTTCAGAAAGTTACCATGAGATATCCAAATTGCGACATAAAATGGTCGTAGAATGTGGTTTGAAAAATATTCTTCCTTGGATTTGTTTACGTATGATGCAACACCATAACGTGAAGATCAAAAGTTAGTATCGTGACATGCCGCTACGTGGCATAGTATTATGAAAGACTGCCTTATTGTAATACATAATACATACATTGCCGTCTTCGTAACATAACTTACATTATGACTTACTGGCAGTAAATTTGTATGATAAATTGCAACACACCGTTCTCGAATTTCTTTACATACTCTTGTACTCACCCAGTAAATACGCAATCTGTGGCTTCATAAAGGTACAATAGCTTTTATTGACATTATTTTTATCGGAATCCCACCGGCTACCAGTTTGGATTTTGTCAAAAGAACGTCCTGTTAGCCAAATGGTGAGCAATAAACATTTGTGCCTAAGTTCTCATGGCATTGCTTTGAAAATTCTCGAATCGTCGTGACCTAAATTCTATGAGATCTTGAAGTTTCTGCTTTATGTTAGATATTATTTACTGCAGCGAATCAACATTTTTTTAAATATAAAATTGCCGTACTTATCGAATGCATGTGGTGATATTTTCAAAATCTCCAGTAGCATTTTGATATACAGTATCAGTTTCTCATCTTAAGTTTTCCATTTCTGCAACAAATATATACTCGACGAAAATCACTGATATTTTTTCTTCTCATCTTTCAGTACATTCATTTCGCTCACTGCTTTTCCTTTACTTTAGTAGCTAAGCATTTAATTGATAATGTCAAACAAGTATAGCTGCTGCCTATGAATCCAGATGCTAACAGACGTCTTTCAAGAATTTCGTACATACCACTAGTTGAGTGATGAAATTGCTGAGCATTGTACTTGGGTCCAAATCTCTTACGATTGCGTAGGAATTTTCCCTTTGCGTGATACGAGCGAGTTTCCCTTAAAGTGTCCTCCTCGGAGGCATCAATTACATTAGCTTGAAAATTTTCAAAGTCCAACTGAGTCAACCTCTCGCGGTTCAAATATTTGGTAGCCTTACGAAAATGTTTACGTAGCTTACGATGTTTCTTCGCCAGAAAATCCCGTATAATAGACAAGTATCCGGTATAATCATTATTAAATTCTCGCTTTAAATATAAAAAGTGTAAATAAAGAGTGTGGAACCTTCAGTAACACAAAAGGACATTCAAAATAAAACTTATGCTCGATCTATTTAACTTCCCGTAAATTTGAATTTCAATTTTAATTAAACTTTAAAAGTGTAGTTTAATTTAAGAATATGATAAATGTTCATACTGAATAATACTCAAGCTTTAGAGAACCATTTATCAAAATATGCTTCGGCTTTTTATACTGAAATATATCATAAATTAAGAATTTTGAAAAATCTTTAAGTACATTATTATAAAAGGACTGATAAATGCCTTTTACGAAGAAAATGGAAAACATTAAACGAAAAATAAAGCGAGCTATGAGTTTTGAGTTATGGCATAAAAGCATAAAAGCAACGTAATAAACTGAGGAACTATTTAAGAAAATTCAAAAATAAAGATTTTTTATCCGTAATTATAGCTTAAAACTTTTAGACAAACTTTTACATCAACAGTTTCTAAAGGCAGCGAGTGTATTAAAAATGGGAATCAATACACACACTGAACTTTACTTTAAATGGATTTTCCGAGATATAATTTTTGATGCTGTTTAAGAAAAATGTGCAATTTATAGAAATTGATTTATGGCATTGGGTGAAATTATTTACTTAATTCAGAAAAGCATTAGATCTTTATCCCCACCCGCTTCTGTCTGTAAGAAATTTAATCTAAAATGCAGAGGCCGTACATGTAAGATATTAATCATTAGTTCTTGAGTGTGATTATAAATGAGAAAACTAGATGGAACGAGGTACAAAGATAATCTCTGGCAAAATGAGTTAAGGAAAACCAGAGTAAACTAAAAAATTCATAACAATGCATTGACAGTAGGATGTGTATGAAATCGCAACCAGTAAGTGCTGCTTATGGGTGAATGACAAAGTGCATAGTGTGAAAAGTATCGCAGGTTCAAAAACTGACAAAATTCCAAAATGGGTAATAATGCAAATTGTTCCAATGGATGACGCCCTTATACTGTTGCAAATAACACATCACTTGAAGTAAGAGTTGTAGCTTATACAATTAGATGCATTGAAGAGTGGATAAAAATGTAAATTAAAAAAAAAAAAATTGGAGGTTAAATTTTTATTTTTTAATGTCAGTCAGTGATATTTTAATGATCTATTAGAATTTAATGTTCTTATAATTTTTTTCATACAGTTTATGATAAAGTAATTTTCACACAGATAATTCCTAAGTTTTGAAATTTTCTTATGCATATTTATATTTATTATTTTAGCACCATAAATCTACAAAAATCATTAAACTAGAAATAAATTTAATTTTTAATTTATGAAAGTAATGATACGAGTTCCCTATGTTCGAATTGTAAAGCCACCCAATGCATTTTAAAACACCAGCGCTCCTAGATTCAATGAGTAACATTTGAATTTTTTAATATATATATATATGAATTTCAAACGAACTGGAAAGGTGATGTTAAAATGACTTTAAAAAATAAGAACGAAAATCTAGCTTTAAAGCAGCTGAGGCTATATAAAGTTTGAGTTGCTTTGGTAGCATTAGCTAGTATAAAACTCCTAACAGAGGTTAAGCGAATTATCGATATGTCTGAACACAACCACACTGCATTAAGAAGGTTTAACAAACCTTTTTAATTAACGAGAACGGGAACATAAATGCACGATTCATGCTTACAATTCAACCAACTTGTGGCAATGTAAATTAAAGTAGCAGTAGGTTCAAATTTAAAATTAAGCTAGTAATAAAAAATTATGCAGTTGAATGTATCGCGAAGTTGACTCACAAACCTAACGGCGTAAGTATTTAAATGTCAGTACTAAAATGCAAAGCCGAATAATAAAATTTCATCTGAGCTAGCAAAAACTTAGTAATGTGACCTCGAGGAGCTATGTCTTATAATAAAACAATATGGGCTTAAGTACCCTAAACTAATTTGCATTCTTGCAGGGAAACGAAAGGTGGAAGTGACAGTAAGGATCTAAATCATAATAATTAATTAAATTAACAAAACGGAACATTGTAACGTTCAATAAAATAAGTTATTATTAGGCAGGAATTTTGTTCAGAACAAGAAATTGTAAAAAAAAAACCAATTTAATGTGAACTGTTAAAAGTTTAAATATTTCAGTGAAAAGGAAGGAGTATTGAAAACTAAATTGATAAACTAAATGTCAGAAGTTAATGATGGAGCTGAATAAACAAGTTCAAATTAGACTGTTGTCATATAAATCTGAAGGTTCTTTCCAAAACCAGGAACAACACACCTACATTTTTGCATACCTTCAAAAATATTTATTACAAATTATAATTTTTAGAGATGCTAAGTTGGAATGCTAAGTAAAACCCAATGAAAATGTTCAAAAACTGAGAATTATAAAACGTCCCTAGAGTAAAAAATGGATATGTTTGATTTTAAGTGTTAATTTGTAATTTTTAACTGTTAACTATGACGTGTTAAATTATTAATATAAAATTTATTAATCATTTTACAGTATTTTATGTATATATGTTTGTATAGTTCTTATTTATTTTTAATTCTAGATTATTTATATTTTTTTAAACTTTTGAACATTTTTATTATGTTTTACTTAACATTCCAAGGATACTTCAGTTATTAATATCCTTTACAAATTTTTTAAGGTATTTTTTACTCGATTTGTTGTTTTTGATTTTCGTAAGAAACTTTAAGTTTAATTAATGAAGTCAAAATGAATTAAGTAATTATCAAGAATGAACCGAAATATTTTTTGATGTTATCGCTATAGTTTGGTGTGATAACTTCAAACTAAACACCCCTTGACGACAGTCTAATTGAAACTTGTTAATTTAACTTCGTCATTACGTTTGACTTTTAGTTCGTTAATTTCGCTTCCAATTTTTTTATTTTTCCTGGCAATATTCAGACTTAAACTTTTATCATTTAGCAATTCAGGTTATAACATTTTTTTTTGCATAATATCTAGTTTTAAACCGAATTTCTGAATAGTATTAATTTATTTTATTTAAATTTGTATAGACGAAGAGAGAGAGAGAGCGATTTTATAATATTAGAAACCCTTTCCAAATTCATATTTCACGGTGTTTTATATACAATTATTGCAAACATTTCGTTCTTCAAGTTGTGTACGAATAATATGAATATGATCTTGAACATGATCTATAAATTTAAAATTACATATCGCTGTAATGTTTGACGTACGGAAGTCAATTCGTATTTTACTTTTTGCAATGAGTGTAAGTATTTTCTAATTAAAGGTACCGTTGAAACGCACAGAACCTTAAATTTCGCAATTTTTGCAAAATTAGTTGTTTAAGTTTAAAATGTCTAAATACTAAGATTTTCATTATTTGAAACATTTTTGATTTTGCATTTTATACCTACGACTAATGGTCGTATAAGGACTTCTGTGACCCCGGTTGAGATATAAAGAGATAATAATATAGTATGCGATCTACATGTTTTAGTTACTTATTTGTTTCTTAGATGGCGCCACTAAAACCGTATTTTAAATTTGGAATTGAACATAAAATGGTGAGAAAAAGAAATGATTGAAACAAAAATCAGTTTTAGTGTTGGCTTCTTAAAAAAATAAAGAAATAGAAACGGTAGATCTCATGTTATATGATTGATTATATAGATATACATGCATATACATAAACAAATCTATACGCATAACTACGAACATGTGGAAAGAATATAAATAAAAATTATAGTATGAATAAGAATTTATAATTTTAAATTGTTCATTTATAATGCTGATTTATCGCTATTATTTATAAAAGAAATCTAAGACATTTCGGAAACAAGTACGACACAATTCTGACAGAATGTATTTATGCGCTAATTTAAGTAGGAAAATCGTACTAAGTCTAAGAAAATGTGTTAAATTTTTATTTGCTTTTATTTAATTTTATTTAGGGCATCTTATATATTACCTTAGATTAATTATGAACTCACTATAAAACTTTTAAATTAGCACATACAGAGGAAATATAAAAGAAAAAGGTTACTTGCGTATTTTGCCGTCGACGATGAAAGTTGGCGGATATCTTATCAATCATTCGTCTGGAATTCTGAAGGAACTAACGTCTCTTTATTTATTTAAAAGAACCAGTATTCTACCACCTTCTTTTTTTATTAGGTTTCGTAAAAAAATTTTCATCGATTTCTGCTATTTTTTAGGCGCTCCGATTTCGCTGGAAGCTGCGTTTAAAACGTTAAGAGTGCAAACTTTTCACAGTTAACCGTTCCATCTATTATTTTTTGTCCACAATATTCAGCTCATCATAGCTTATTCGTTAATACAAACTTTTTTTGCAGTAGAATCATAAAACTTTGAAAATAAAATCGCTGCTAAATCAGATGAAAGCGTTTTGAGTGCGTGCTGCTGTGTTATATCCATAACTGTATGTAAACGGGGCTGTTTGAAATTGTTTATGGTCGATAGGATAATACTTTAGTACAAGAAAAAGTCAAACCACCTCAGTATGAGAGGTTATCCATGACACCGTAAGATGCAGTTATCAATTATTAGAACGGAAATAGCAGTTGGTAAGTATATTGCATAACATGTAATATACCTCAGATTAATATAATACTGAATTTTTATATATTTAATATACTCTGCTGGCCACCTATATTGCAACACCAAGAAAAACAAAAGGCATCACAACAAAATTTATTTAGTAGATAACATGTTGACGAAGTATCAAATGATTAACTTTATAGACTTCTGTGAAGTGTGGTTCCTTCCAGAATCAGTAGTCAGAATAAACGCCAATGTTGGAGATCACCGCTGCCAAACGCCTCGGCATTGATTCAAAGACACTTTGGATGTGTTTCTGGGGTACAGCAGACCAAGCAGCTTCCACACGTTGCCAAAGTTGATCTGGTGTGGCAGCTTGAGATGTAATCTGGGTCAATCGTTCAGCAACCATGGACCACATATTTTCTATCGGCGAAAGGTCCGGAGAGCGAGCCGGCCAGGGAAGCAATTCAATCTGGCGATTGACGAAGAACCCTTGGACAATGCGTGCCACGTGTGGTTGCGCATAATCCTCTTGAAATATGGCTGTGGTCAAGCCCTGACGGTAAGGAAGGACAACTGGCCCAACACCTCGGTGCATCACTTCACGTATGCGATCTACATGTTTGGTCTCGTCCAACACGACTACCGATTTCCCTGAAATCCACACTCTCCGTAGGCCACTGCTGTTCTTCCTCTGTCGAACTCGGATACTTGATCAAACGATGATCGCTGTTTACTACGAGGCATATTTGGTCATTTTTTTGAACAACCACAAGAAAAATACAATTGCCGAACTTCAAATCGTCGATAACTCCAAGCCTTAAATAGCTCTTTGAAGTGGCGCCATAGGCCTGCGTGATGTGCTTCTGCGCTGAAATTCTAATCATTTGAATATCTCACCTCCGCTAATGCATGTTGTAAATTTCATGTTATTTGCATGCTTCCTTCAGGGTGTTGCATTTACGGTGGCCAGCAGTGTACTATTTAAATATAAACTGGTTTTATTAGTCGTATGAAAATAAAGCAAACGCCTATCAAATTTTGGCGTATACTACCCTAACTGCGAGAGTATACTCGGCGAGCACGATGTTTAGAATGGTTTAAATTAATACTCAAAAATGGATGGCGAAGTATTTACGAAGGACAGCGTCGTTGCCAAAGCTTTCTAATTTTCAAGATTTTTTTTTATTTACAAGTACCTGATGAAAGAAGAAGTGAAAGCACAGCTGAAATTGTAAAACATTATGTTCATTAGTATGAGCTTTTAAAAAAATAACATATTTAATCTTTCATTTATTTTCACCGAAACAATTGTCTTACAGTGCACGAGAATAACAAATCCAATACTATTTGTATTGTATAAGACCTTTTACTCGTAGATTGCATGATTATGGAATAGAAATGGAGAAAATTAATGAATAATGAGACGAGTTAGATAACGAAAGAAATCGTGATTATGATAATAATATGACTCATAGGGGGGGATAGAAAAGAGTATAAATCTGCAGAAATATTATTTTTATTCAACTCTTATATGTTACTGTCATCTTTTTGTTGTCATAGACATTATTATTACTTAAAAAGAGTACTAGATTTGATAGTGAGCGTAATGAAAACACTAAAAATTTATAAAAAATATGTTCGCTCTAGTAGGAAGTACTAAATATATTCTTCACTCCAGCACTCCTTTTCGACAATAAAAAAAAAACTGAATATGTGCCCGAAATATTTTAAATGAAAGCAGATTTTGCGAAGTAGTTTCCAAAATCCACAAGAAAAATGCGTTTCAGTATCTTTTAATTTAGTAGACATCGTTGCCAATTATGGAAACTAAAAATTCTGTGATAATAAATATTAACTTGATAAAAATTAATAAAACCTGAATATTAGCCAAAAACGTATCATGGTAACGACTAATGGCACATTCATTTGTCGATTATATTATGTCGCTTATATTAGCCAGACTCTGGGCGATAGTTAGTGTAATGAAACTTTAATTGCGAACTGTTGACGTATTATTTATGTGGAATAATGTCCTGTCAGTGAGTTTATAGATGAGCTCTCAGAGGATTATTCTTGCACTCACAATGCAGCGTTCGTAAACTATACATCAAATGACGCTCTAAATTATCCAACAGGTTACGATTTCTAAAACTGACTTTAATCACCAGAATCTATTATAATAATATTTATACATCAATAAGCATATTGTAGCTTATATACTTTTATCAGGACTTAGCATTCTGTGTGTATTCTTTGAGAACATGGTAAATTCTGTAAAGGGTTCTTATCCTTACGTTCTAAGTCCTGAACTGGAACAGGGAGCGGAAGGTACGCTATGTTCTGATGTAACTGCTGGGCTGGAGAATAACTGTACGTGAAGGGATTTGAAATCCTCTTTTATTAATTCACTATTAATAACAAACCTCCCAATTCGGGAGAGATACAGAAAGTAAAAGACCGCACTTGGGTCTTAACGTAACAATCAAATAAATTTAAATAAATTAAAATATAACTTAAATTAAACTTTGCTTCGCAGAGCAATTCGCGGAAGTTGGCCTCTATCTAAAAGGGTGCGTAGCAAGGTATACTAAATACTACCGCACTTTAATTTATTTTACAATGCAATCACGTAGTAAGCA
>KK117931.1:233533-248080 GCA_000611955.2 Stegodyphus mimosarum
AAATTAATAAACTTGGTTAGTTTAACTAAAACCTTACACTTTTACATCTTACATTCTCATGAGGTGAATGTATATTCCGTAGACCGTAACCAAAGCAATCGAAAAAAAATTCTAAGACCAAATTAAGCACAAAAACCTTTTTTTGATATACATTTTTCAAAAAATTCTATGAGGACGATTAGACCTCTTTTAGCAAAATGGGAAGAGCAGCGATCGTTTTTATACCGCTAGGCATTGAACAAAGCGGTTTCGAATGTTAACCATTTAATGAGGGAAACAGTAACGAAATATAAAAGCAGTAAGATATTAGAATTCGGTAAGCGTTAGGGTGGTTCCGATTAGAATTAAAGTAATTAAATGTGAAAGACAAATTTTTGAGAATTAGGAAAGCCTCAAGGAAATTTAATTCTCCAAACGAAAAATCATGATGGATAATTTAAGCGTAATCAAATTATAAGTCAAGTTTGCCATTGCGATTGACTATCTAATATTTGTTCTTTTCTCCTTTTCGAACATTATATTCCGTCTACCTTGACGCCAAATTTTATGTTCTTTTAGTTTCGCCAATATATCTCAAACCGCACTTACAAGATATGCTATAAATTCCATTAGGTTTTTTATAATTTTTAATTATTGATGTTTCTTTTTACTTACCTCTATATGCCTTGGTGTGTACAAGGAGGTGCAAAAGGAGTTTAACTATTCTTAAACAAAAAAAAAATATTTAGGTGTTATGGTCGCTTTATGTAGTAGTTTAAAATGCCTTACAAATAAGCCCGATGACAAAAATATTAGCTTAATTAACTGTAGAAATATTATTTGATTTTAATATGTATGAATCAATTTTCTTAACAGCAATATCCGACTCGGCAAGTTTCTGATTATTCTTGGAAATATCACTCTGACAAAGGAAATCTGAATAGATATAACCCTTCTACTTTAACATTTTTATCACCTGTTTCGTAAGTAATATCATCTTGATTTCAGTCCATGTTATATATATCTCAGCAAAAGTGACTGCTTTTATGGCTTTCGTAACTGAAATGTTGTCAAATTTGTTTCTTTGTTGTTATCGGGTGGGCACATGTTTTTATATCATAGTTATGACTGCTACAGTCGAAGAATGATATTCTATTTAGCATCCATAATAATCAGTTGTTCTTCAGCTTGTTTATTTTGTTGCAAACATATAGATTTATGGTTTATAAACCATAAAGAAAGCGGAGCTTCCTCTCTTTATATTTTAAATCCTAGAATCTTTTATTACACACCAGACTAAATGTTTTGTATTTCATGCATAAAAGCGAAGCATATTTGAACGGAAAAAAGCCTCGTGATTGCTTGAGACTCGTTACTAGAACTGAGAATCAAAATAAAATTCATTTCCTGCTTCTAAAGCACCAAATAATGTGCATGCCTAAAATTTGAGGAAAATTACGAAACTATTGGTTTGTTAGGTTGAGCTAAGTTAGACGAGCAATTGTATGCATATTTTAAGATATAATACATACTGCGTATTACATATACTTACCAGTTTAAGATCTACTACATATGTCATATATGCGGCATAAGCTTGGGCAATTCCTGTGACAGAAAAGACAAGACTGCTAATTAATGGCATTCAAAGAATTTTTCTTCTTAATATATCAATAACTTTTAGAACTACTTCTACCTCCGCATTGCAAATTTTCACAGGAATAATACCTTTGCACATCAAAGTACAAGTCAAACTACTACAGCCCAAGTCTTACAACTTAATATCCCCCGACCAATGTCTTTCGAAATAGCTTTAGCCCAGCCAACTACGAGCCCAAGAATTCTTATCTTGATTGCCACTCAACTGAAAAAGAACTCCCAAATCGCGTCGCCATCAACACATTAGTCTCTCCCCTATCTTACCATTTAGCTTTCACAGATGGATCCAAAATAGATGGGAGTACAGGCTTTGCATATATGCTCAGGAGGCGCAATGTAGCACAAATGGTACATTTCAGTGCACGCTTCTATTAATCGTAAAAAGGTTTTTCTTCTTTCGCTTTATTTTTTCTTTTTTTTCTCTACTAAACCTTAAGCAAGTATTATTTGAAGTCGTAATACTATCTGGTCTTGTAATAGCTCGTTAAAGTCAACTTGCAAATTTACACTTAATTAAATATTGCGTAATTCATGTTTAAATCCCCTAATCTTCAGATACATTTTCGCCTACTCACTTGATTAGAAGTCTACATTCTAACAAAGCAGATAAGAGGTAATACCTAAATAAGTGGCTTATAAGCTATGTGTTGCAGAACAACTAAAATTTGGCAGAACATTCTGCATGGTTACCTGCGCAATCTTAGAAATTCAACTATTTAAATTAGACCAAAATGTAATAAAACTTTCAGTTCTCAGTTAATCCGTCTCCAGATATGCAGCTTTCAGTTGACAAATTCAAAATTACTCTGGACGGGCATCTTAGGAAATAAACAGCTTTCTGGAGAGCCACAGAACTCTCTCCCGCTCTTAAAACACAAACTCTCTTGCAATATAACTTCTTCTAATTTGCATTTTGCTGACGTCTTGCGGTAGAAATAGTAATTACAGGAAAGAATTAACATAAAATAACGTGTTAGCTAAAGTAAATATTACAAGCTGAAGATTATTCCGATTAGTAAAACTTATCTTTGATAAGCTATGAGGAATAAAGGCAACACCCTTAGGACATATCAGCTATAAATGCAAACATATCCTTCGTTTTACTACTAGAAGGACAGATGACTTTCTGCTAGGCATACAGCCAAACAAATATGCAATAATTAAAATGATTTTTAAAGCTGAATACAGCTTAGCACATATGCAATTATTAAAATAATTATAAATGCTGAATGTATCTAAAGCCTCCCTCAAAGAGCCGAAGATTATTAAAAATTAACTGCTGCTAACAGCAGAAAACATTCACTTCTCTTTCAAAACGCTTGCAGAAGTTTATCTTTAGGCGATCTAAGGAATGCAAACCATTAACATTACTAATTATGTTATCTTTTTTATCAATGCTATCTCTCTGTTCATTTATTTTAAAAGCTTTCCCTTTTGCTCCCAGCTGAGAGCATCATGTCATCCTTCAGGGTAATGAATCTATTTTATCAAAGGAAGCGGTAATTGCGACAAGTAACGTATTTCATATGTATTTTAAGTTAAATAATTTGGAGAAACTTCAAGAAATGTAATATTAAAGCAGCTCAAGGCATAAAATATTTTAATGCATGCTTTAGTTCCATTTAAGCGTAATATGCTTTTATAATATTATCAGGGACTGAAAAATATATCATAATTCAATTTTCGTCGTAAAATTCAAGCCATTTTCACGTTTTGAAAGGACTATTTTTATCTAATTTTAAAAAATAGCTCAATAGACAGATTTTTCAAAATGAAAATATTAAAAATTGCAAAAATGATATCATGTTTCAAGTTCCGGACAAATTTTATTCCCTATTAGCACACAAATTCCAATACCAGATTTTTGTTTTTAGAGTTTTTTTAATTTAATATATCAAATCGTAATTTACTCTTCTTTGTGATATGCACAATGGTTCAAAACGTTTATTTACTAAGAAGCTTTTGAGGGTTAGTCATAAGCCAATGCTTTTGATTTTAAAAATGTATAGATTAATTTAAAGTAATTAAACTAGTCACATGACCCTTTTAAAATATATACATATGAGACTCAAATTTTTTACACTGTTCTTGTAGAAAAACACCTTGACCAGTAAGAGGGAAAAAACACGCATATGATCAACATTACATTACATATGTTTAATTGCGGAACGATTATACACAGTCACTTAGTGCAAGTAACTAGTTTAAAGACCAGGACTGCAAATTTCTAAGAGGTACCTTTTCTGAAGAAAAATATAAACATAATATTATAAATAACAGTTTTCAGTTCCAACACGAAGAAAAATTACCAATTGCAGTGCAAACCAAAGCTAAAGTCGCACGACGTTTAAACGATATTGTCAACAACAACTTCCGATACAGTAGAATTGTGCATAAAGGAACAACAACTGGCTGATTTGGATACTTTTATAGAAAGAATGTTTGAAAAATCAAGTTATGCTTATACTCGCTTGCCAAAGCTGATGTAATCTGAAGGTAAACCCTTTTGATTTCATTTCTTAAACTGGAAGCAAGTGTTTGTATCATGAATTGAAGAATTACTTACTCCTACAGAGTTTTGAAACATTTTGTTTATCAAAGATGCACTTAAATACATTTTTACTTCCTGTGAGGTAAACAATTCACATCATATAAAATGTTTAAAAATTACAATTTTCCTTTATGTTAATCAATCAGTTATTTTCGTTATGGATCTTTACTGTCGATTCTCTCTTCCGTAGTCTAAACAGAATGCGTCAGTTTCCCGGCCAGAATGCCGTTGGCGTGTAATTGTAGTGAGGCTTTTAGACTGTAAGACAGAGAGTGTTCTGTCTCCCGAGGCCACATCACTAGGTTCCTAGCTCAGATAATATTTGTAGCCTTCGGTCCTACGTTATAATTGCAGATTTTGAAATTCCATGCCGCTTAAGTTGAGCCAATTTCGCCTTAAATTGAAAAAGCAGTCTTCGGCTTCTAGTTTACTTGAGTTTAAATTTTACATTTAAACTGACTGTTATGTTAAACTGTCTCGTGCTCATAAATTGTCTCAAGTGTTGGCTCAGCTTGTAAGCATCAAGTGCGCCTTATGTTCGTCTTAGTTTTAAATAAAATGATCTTTTACACCCTTCTGAAGTCTTAGCTGTTAGTTGTTATTTTAGACTTAAATATAATTCGGGTAACTTCTACCAAGAATTTGGTCACTGTTAAATGATTGCAAGTTATTCTGAGATATTCTATTTTACTACAGAAATATTCAGTGTTAGCTATATTTACAGATTTATGTAACAGGATATTTTACAAGAAACTGAGATTTTAAAGCAAAGCGGAATTTGCGTAAGAAGATATCTGTAGTTTTTATTCCTTGGTTCAATACAATGGTGTACAATTGCATATGCAGGGTGTTTATAAAGTCCCGGACCCATTTTGATGTTTAATAACTCATAAAATAATAAAGATAGATTAAAATTAATAACATAAATTGTTAGATAAACTCAAAAAGTTTCATGACCCTTGTCAATGAACTTCCACGTGTGCCCCCTCCGTCGCACGGAGAATATCAAGTCGATATTCAATTTCAAGCCAGGTACCGGGAAACATGTTGGCATCCACAGAGGCTATTGAGGTTGTAATTCTGGCTTTTATGTCATCAATGTTCGACACTCTCCTCCTGTAAACGTTGTCCTTTACAAATCCCCAAAGGAAAAAGTCAAAGAGGAGAGAATGCAATTACTAAGCAGACGATATTTAGAAAAGTACAGATATTTAGACTGGAAAATGAAATTATCTGAAATTAACCACACGGGCAGACGATATTTACAAAAGTAAAGATATTCAAACCTGAAAAGGAAAATAATAAGTTATTCCATCAATAAATGCCATAAGTTTGTTTATATCTTCATTATTTTATGAGTTATTAATCATCAAAATGGGTCCGGGACTTTATAAACACCCTGTATATTTTCCTCACTGAATGTTTGCGCGTTATAAACCTCTCTCTCTCTCTTTCTGTAGAAATATATATGTATATACATATTCAGAGAGAGAGCGAAAGAGAAAATGCGTATAAAGATTTTCTCTTTCGCTCTCTATCTATATATATGTATATACTCTCTCTACCTAGCTATATATATATATATATATATGTAGAGAGTAGACAAAATGGAATACAATACTCTACATATGTATTAATGCCAGTAGTTAGCTTGTTGTTAATTAAAATGTGTTTATAAAATGCAAATTTACTTTCTTGGAATTCACGGGGAATGTCAGAGCGAGTAAATAGGCTTGGCTTGTGTTTAAATAATTTTAATTACGAAATAATATACAATTTAATATTTATTCCTACAGATTGTGCTCTTACCTAATTATCTACAAGAAAGGAATTCTTATTCGTCTCCCCTTTCTTTCTCCTTTGATATGTATGACATCTATCTAAAGCTAAGGATTATTAGCGATGTGGTTTCTAACCCGTAGTGGTATATTTGGTTTTCTTATCGGAATGGAGTTTTTTTTTTTTTTTTTTGCACAGTGCAAAACCATAATAAGAGCAAAAAGAAAATTAGATACGAGAAAATTAAATTCGTTTTTCATTATTCAATTCTTTCCTTAAATTTTCCAACATATTATACATATTTAGTGAAACTTCTCAATATTACTTACACCTACAATCGACCACATTTGAAAGTGGTCAGTATTAATGAGAACGTAAATAAGCATCAGATCTGGACCTAACAGACTGTCAAATATGTTAAAACAGCTACATTTAGAGAAAACCAAAATGATTTGAGACCACGGCTTGTCGTATTAGAGAGTTTTCATTAGAATGTATACAATGGAATGTATTTTTTACCTTTGGAAGTACTATCCTATTATTTTCAAAAATAAGATATTGCTTTTGCTAAATATGTTGTCATGCAAATGAAATTTAACACCTTCAAAACCTGAGTAAAGGAATTGGAAATTAGTTTTGCAAATGAAAACGCTACTACAAGCTAACAAATAATCTGCGCCCTATTCAGTACATCAAAATATAAGCGACTCAAAGACCTCTGTGACAGATCAACCAGAACTGCTCCATTTAACCTTTAGTTATCTGTATCCAATCTCGAACCAAACACAGCTCAAATCAGGGTAATTATCTCAGTGGTTGGAGAAGGATTACAAGCATGTCACACTTGAGTCTATCTTAAAGCTAAGCCAGAAGGTAACTACAGATAACAGGCAACGGTTTACCTGGATTTGGACATTGGAAATCCATCCTGAACTCATGATTTAGATATTAGCGTTATAGAAATGTACTGTACATGAAAGTAGATGGCATATTTTCCTAGGTCTGAATTATTCAATAATAATCATAATAATGAACACGAAACAAAACTAATATTTTCCATGTTTTTGATCCTATTAAACTTTCAAAAAATTAAACCTTTTCAAACTCAGCTATTGAAATATGTGTTCTTTCTAATATAAAATATATTTTTGACTTCATAATTTATTGTACTTAATGATATCATAATAATTCTGTGTGCAAGGTATATCAAGGCATGAAAATAAGTTTGTCGCTATTATTTTTTAATTCAAAAAAGTAGAAAAGCAAAAAGGATGGATAATGTGCTTATTTATATTACCTGAAATGCTGTTATTGGTTTAAATATTTTATAATGGCCAATGAAAGCTATTCAGTGCTTTTGAGTAGTCATTTTCTCCTAATTCAAATTTATATTTATAATCATTAGAAACAATTGTACGGAATAAACGAAAGGCATTTGAATTATTACACATAAAACAGACGTTAAATTTAATTATAGGTTGAAGTACATTTATGAGGATGGGTGGCAAAATATGGCAATCCGGTGCAGATATAACCATTTTAATACGCAATAAAGGTTAAATTCAGCACTCTCTAAAGACACTTCTGAGGCTCATATGAAATTAGAAATAATAGAAGTTGTTCAGCAAACAACTATAATGCATTATCCTTTGAAGATTTTAACTAGATAGTTTGCGTCTCATTTTTTAAATGCAGTATTTCAAAATTAAGAATTCAAATTTAACAAGTATAAAATTAAAATTAATTAAGACATAGAAGAATTAACAGCCCACATCAAATCCAAAACTACAAGAATTGAACCTCTGATTTATTTAAGAATGTTGTTTTTTAAGAGGAACAGAATTGCATGCTTGAGAAGAAATAAATCTTTGCATCAAACACTTATCAAAATAGCTTTAAAACTGGTATTAAAAATAATTATATATATTTTGCAACGTTATTTCTCAAAAGTATAGCAGTTTCAGAAACGTTTCAGAAGATCTAGAGCTAAATTTTGTCAAAAACTGGTTTTAGAAAACTTCATCACCTTCTAAAGACAGCGTGAAATTCAACATACTCAAATAAATAATATAGCAGAAATTTCTGGGAAATTATAAGAAAAATTTCAGAAAATACATTAATTTATCACTTGCAGCTTACAATGCGTCTGCGTAGACACCTCAGATTGAAATTCAGCTCCAAATATGTCAGTTACAAGCAAAGTGAAATTTTTATAAAAAATAACTATAAGGAACTTAAATATCTGAAAAAGAATCTTAAGAGGAATTCTAGTCTGTGAATAAATATTACCTATTCTACTTAGGAAGCAAATGCTCCTTTATTTATGGTACTCAAAATACCAAAGGGGAAATAGAAGTGTTCTCATTAGCAAAAATGCAGTTCATTTGAAAACCCCATCTACATCATGAAAACTATTTTTCTATAAACATTCTGAAAACTTGAAAATACTTTAAATGAAAGAATATCAGAGCATTAAGATTTAATCAGTGATGATATGTTTGAGAAATTTAAACAGGAAGGCAGATGAACTAAATCTTTACACGTAATTGAAATCCTCATTAGCTGGATTCCAGGAGATGAAATAAAACCATACGGGGTTGAATAATCTCACTGCATGCCTTATGAGCATGTAATTTAATGAAGAGAACTATTTGTAGTGATTTGCACATATAATGGGAATCGGAATTTAAGGAGTGAATATTAGGCGAAATGAGACGAACAAATTTTAAAACAGATTGAGAAATGCTCTATTGCTTTGAAAATTATTTGAGGTTTAATTGAGAAAGATGGAAAATTAAGTCTTTATGGAACACTGACGAAAATGAATTGTGACGCAATTTAGAAGTCCTTGAGAAGCAGTTTGGAAGATTTAGAGCCAATTAAGTGTAAATTAATTGATAAAGAAGGAATTTGTGGACGCTGTCAAGATGGTAGAGGAGAAAAATTTGGGCTAATGGCTTAGGTGATGGCTCTTATTATGCTGAAGAAAACTATGTTTAATAAAAATAAATCAATCCTTTAAATTATAGTTCTTGGCGTTGTACTATCTAGATAAAGATATCGGTTATAGAAGACATATCTAAAAGAAAAACACGATATTAAATAAAAGATGTCTACTTAAGAGTTCAGAATTTTCTTTAGGATTTATCTAATTTATTAATTAAATACGGATGCATCGGTACAGAATCATCATCAGAACTCGCACGACACTGTTAATGCGACAAAAAATTGTTTCATTTCATGAGCAACAAATAACTTATTATCCATAGTTATTTACAGAATGAAAGTTTATGGTCAGGAACTTCATTGATTATTTCAGTATTAAGTTGGTTAGATTTAGATTTTCTTGAAGTTCCATGAATATCTCAGATTTATTTAGAATATTCACTGGCAACGCTGAAATGTTCGATCTGTTCACATGTACCAAGATTCTATTCGTACTTTTATGCTTCTAAATTATGTTATGTTTTCTATTGTTTAAGTATAGATAAAACAGCTTACTCTTAGCTGTAAATAAATTAAAACGAATATACTTGTAGTCGGTATACGGAAAACATACTTTTTCTCTCTGTGCAAGCTACGAGGTTACTCGAAGTAGATAGCAATAATCAGCCGTTATGCGCATTCACGTAAAATTCGTGCAAGTGAGATACGTTATTTTCCATTAGTCTTACACCAGACATTGAACAAGTCAAAAATTTAGTCATTGAATTTGAGCAGTCCTAAAATTAAACTGGAAAATGTTCAAGTAAATAAATAAAAAAGGCTTTTGCATTCTACATTTTGAGAAATAAATGATCATTTTCAGTACGCCAAGTATATTCTTAAGTCCCTCTCTGTACGCGAAACATCTAAACATTGCATGCATTTGCTGTTGCAGTACTCCTGATTTAGGTAAGGCGATCAATAACGAGTTATCTTTCAGCTGGCATGAAAATTCAGTCTGTCAACGACGAGTAGCCTCGTATATCGGAAAAACGTGTTAATTTTTATACCGCCTTTTTTTTAATGATATAAAATGTGTTATAATCACTCTTTAACCTACGTATTACGCTGTAATATTTGGATAAAACAACATTATTATTAAAATACAAACTATACCCCATCGTGCATTGTGGTTTTCACCCTCTTCATCATTTTGCAAATGAGTACCAACCATCGATTCATTCAGCCATCAAACACTTAAAATTCACCCGAGGTAATGTCTGGTGAATATGTTGGATGTGCGACCCAATCAGATTTCATACGCTGGATTGCTGCTACGTTAAATAGACACTATGCGGTCAGTCATTGCTTATGTATTAGCAGTGTAATTGGAGTCAGAAGTTCACGCAAGACAACCGTGATTTAAGAGAGGATCTACATGAGAAACACCGGTTACTTATTTTTCTATGCAATGCTTCAAAATTACTCCATTTTATTCTAGAATTGAGTAGGCGTCACTTCTGCTCATCGAAAGTTTCTTTTCGTATAAATGATAAAAGTTTTAGCTTCTTTTAAACTTTCTACTCCACTCATACGCTTGCCGAAGGGACACATACAAGTGACTCTACTGCGCTTTCATCCTGCGAACAATTTCAATTGATTTAACACCTTTGCTATTGGAAACATATCACAGATTGCTACTCTGAACAGTGAATATCGACAATAAGGCGGCCATATTTGTAGTGGCACGGTTTTCTTCTCCAGTGATGCAGGATTGTTTTGTTACCTGTCAGTCATTTTCTGAGGCACAATAAAAGATGCCAAATTGCAAATCAGCCGTAAAATATTTTTGGATTTTTATTGCAAGTTTAAGGCTTCCACCTGAATTACTTAATAAAATAATAAATAAATAAAATATCTTAGTAAACGTGTTATGAAATGCGGTTATTCTATCCTAATACCTTAAGCCCCAGCACAGCAGTTTCAGCTTAAGAATCTGACTCCTTCTATCATGACTGATTCAAGAAATAAAAGGACTAAGTAAGTACACAGAATATACTCCGATTAAAAAGGTAGGTTTTCGGGAACATGAAACAAAGAATCCGACGATGCTAAGATTTAGAAAAGGACACCCACTGGCAAAATAATTCGCGTTAAATATCTAGAAATTTATTATAAAAAATCATAATTGGGGAAGATTGTACTTTAGCAGAATGTAAGGTATTCAACATTGTAACCTCTTTCAACTGCAAGTAAATGAAAAGCAAATATTACAAATAGAAAAGAAACGGACGATTTTTTGGAGAACTTGCTGCTACCTAAATACGACATCATCCAAACTGAAATATAAGGTAAATTAACGAAAAGAAATAAAGCAAGATGATGTCACCTCTGAATTGAAAATGTATTCAGGTATGATCTGCTTACAAATAGATGGAAAAAAACTGATTGGAATTTAAGTTTTTGACTAACGAAGATATAGTTTGAGAGATAGAAAAATAATTATGGTTATCTGATTCACTAAGTCGTTAAGTTTTTTGAATGACTTTTACAGAAGCAAATATTATTTACGGTTTGCTGCCTAGCAATGCTGTTCAAGAAGTGATTTATTTGTTTCCGTTTTCCAAAAATATGATTCACGTCTCTTGGAACGAAATTTTAAAACTTCTTTTGCAGTTTTAACGTACGTAAAAGCGCATTACACAACATGCTAATAATTCCTCAAGAATTTTATAGAAAAGGAATAAAATTACAGAGGAAATTATGCAAAATACGTGGAATTTCATAACTGACAGTGAGGAAAATTGTAGTAACAGTAAGCGTATTATTATAGATTGGAACAGAATAAGCACATGCTTTTTTTAAAATTTACTCGAAGAAGAAAATTTTTTAACTGCTTCATATTAAAATCAGTTTTAGTGGGCTTGAATGTTTTCTTATCCTATCGAGAATTTAGGTGAATTCTAGGTGAAGAGCCTTTAAAAGTGTACTTGTTCCACAAAGGCCAAACTGTACAAGGTAGTGCTGTGTGTTTACTCATTCATGGGTGCAAGTTGAATCTGAATGTTGATACCGAGGTGAGGCAAGTTGAATCTGAATGTTGATACCGAGGCGAGGCAAGCTGGATCTGAATATTTATGCCGTAGAGCTGATTTTGCTTTATACGCTCCTGGTCGAACAGCTGAATCTGAAACTCGTATAAATAACTGTGGATTTTGCAAAACAAAGTTTCGGAAGTTTAAAAAATTTTTAGTTATATTGGAATTCAAGGAACATACAGACGCAAAAATTATATTACCATAAGGCTATTCCGAATGTGTTTCCACTATTCGAAAATTACTGAGAAAAACATCTCTTTGTTATGATTAATATGAAATGAATATGATTTTCATTATCGTAAATTCATATAAGCCGCCAAGGAACATTTTCATAATAAAGAATGAAAATGCTAAGTGACTCGTGGTAAATGAATCTTGGTTAGCAACAGCGCTTTTTCCAGTTTCTCTTGGTAATGCTTGTAGGCGGTGTTCTCTTTTTTCATACTGTCTGTAATATGAAAGTGATCCCTGTGGGACACTTAAGAACACTGGTAATGGTCATATGCAATATTGCGTGGCCAGAATGACTGACTGCCAAAATGTACAGTTACAAGCACACAGTTATTGCTGAATTTTCTGATTGTATTTTTAAGATTTAATGAATGTGTCTATTGTTGTTTTAACTTGCGTGTTGTTTAGCTATTAACTTACATGCTATTAAGCTGTTTAGGTACTCAGTTTACCTAGTTTCATACGAGTGATTTATTTTATAAGCTTGGCTCTGGACACAGAGCTTAAAATAGGTACACGTAAGCAGTGAAGATTTAGATAAAACATACGCTGAAATCTGTTTATGTGCGATTTTTTTTGCGGTATATGAAAATTTCAATGAAACTGGAACACAATTATACGATTATATGACAGCAGACAAAATTTATGCAGGACTCCAACTTTGCCATAAATTAGAATGTCATTTTCTTGCAATCGATGCCAATTCTGAAAGAACTTTCCAAAAGGAAGTACATCTGGTTACCGAGACATGTATAAGCGTCTAGTAAAACAACAGTCGTCGTACAAACTGATCAACGACTGCATGGTAACTGAAAAAATGTTAATTCTAAACGAGTGCGAGGTAATATCTTCAAGGAAGGAAAGCGATTTGAACCAGTTTACAACGAGAAAGTTCGCGTATTGTTAGACTACGAAGGATAATGGTTATACGTTTTGAAAAGTTTTGTATGTGTAAAATAAATACATGTGTAAATAAAATATTTAGAAATGTTCCAATGTAAATTTTCTAAATCAGATTCTGAAAGGTTTGGCGAGTTTTCAAGTAGCTTCTAAGCTTCGTCTCTTGCTTTCGTTTAAAAAAGCAATTCCTATTTATTTCGTAAGGTTTTGAGTTATTTTCTACGTGAGGCTTTTTATATACGGTGCCTGTTCACCACATAAAAAAATACCTTTTAATTTTTGTTGTGAAATCTATTTTTTACAACTACTCGTGAAGTTCTGTGCGATTTTTTTATGCGTTTTCTTTTATGCAGTCCCTATCCACCGCAAAAACAGGTTTGAATGCATTTGGTTTGGCTTACTTAGTTACACCAAACCACACAAGGGCTATCTGCGTAAAGGACGTATGCCTTCGTGAAGTACTCTCTAACGAAAACTGGCTCGTATACACATGCGAAAAGCAACGCAAATCCCCATGAAGCTATTCCGTTCGCCGGATTCGAACTCCGGACCGAACTACCAGTGCTCAGTGACTTTACCTCTCGGCAGCTGGTGGGCCCTTGAAAACAAATAAAATAAAACGCATTTGGAAGGGGGAGATAACTTCTATAAAATCACACATTTAGAAAAACGATAAATAAAAGACATAGATGCATTTATAATCTGTTAAACTAGACGTTGAGTATAAATTTTAATGATGAAGAAAGTTTTAAAATTAGGCAAAAGGAAAAAAAAAAGGAAATTGTTTGGTTCAGTTTTGAGTAGCTCTGTAGAATTCTAGGAGGTCTGAACATAGGCTCCACTTCTTCGATCTAATTTTAAGTTCCCATTTGCATGTTTCTCTTCTAGTTTGATTACTGAAAAAAATTTTAATTATATTTACAACAGTAGAAGTAAACTTCGAGAAACTTTAAATGCACAAGGTTATTCATTCATAAAGTGAAACATTAAGAAAATTCAATTACGCATCCCATACTAAATTTATTATATTAAGTACCGGAAAATACATTTTGTGGTGCGTACGGAAAATCCTGTCGACCATAAGAGACGGCGCCAATCGCACAAAAAAAAAACAACCAAAAAAAAAAACAATTTACTTAAAGAAAAAGTTCTATTCTTATTTTTCTTTCAAATTTATTATATTATTAGTCCAAAGGAATTTAGTCCAGAAGGACTATTACTTTCGTTTTGCGATTTTGCGTCGATTCACTCTGAATGCCCGCTTCACTTTTCAAATTGTTGCCACTAAATGTTATCGCTCTGCATTAAATTTAAAAAAATGAAAAATCTGCATAAATGTATGCATGTTTCTCGCATTGTGATAAAACCTAGAGCCATCGAATTTTGAATGACGTAATCCTACTGCGAATATGGGCATCTGGAAGCCCT
>KK117931.1:248218-273101 GCA_000611955.2 Stegodyphus mimosarum
AACTAAACCTAATATAGATGACTTAATAAAAAACTACATATTCAAAAACCGCATTAATGAAGTATTGACTGTTTAATAGCTATTTAGAATTAAATTTTTCAAAGTATTCATTTTTATTTCATACATAACCTAACTGACTAAACTTTTAAAAATGTTTATATACAATAAAACCCTAGATTGTACGTTTGCTTTATTTATTTATTATTTATTATTTATTTATTATTTATTTATATTTAATTTTTCATTAAAAATTTCCATTATTCTTTCGATAATATCGTCATACCATGACCATTAAGCCCTTTGGGACCAGCGCGCGGAGAACGAAGTGCAGCCACGGACCGAAGCGCCTGAAATGGAACGCCGCCACCGGTCTACGCATTTTTAGCAATTAAGCCTACTTTTACAAACAAATTCATATAAAAGCAGCATTTTAATTTAATGACCTCAATTTTTGCAGTTACGTAGGTAATATACTAATTATTAATATGTATTAATATAACGAATATCAATTTAATAGAAATAAATGAAACGGGTGAAATACTAAATTATAACTATAAGCATAAAAACAAATGCTATACACTTGAAAACAAAATTCAAATACGAAATGTAAAAGAAAATTAAGTAGTAATTATCTGTAGGTCATTTCCAATTTAATAATTTTGCTGTGTCTGGAATAATTCAAAAACGGAATCGACAAACAGGACAACGACGACATTTTTTGCCGAGCACATGCCGAGCAATTCCGTAACTTTGGTAAGATTCAGTAACTTTGGAAATACTCAACAGCATGCTTTTCTGTCGTAGGCAGGTCCCAAAATTAAATTTTTTTTTTCGAAAATGCGCGATGGAGGGAGAAATAGGAATCTTTACTCAAGAACAATAACTAACAGGCGTAATCAAGGTTAAACCAAACTCAGCGTGTTTGAAGAAGACTTTTGCATTTTTGCAGAAAAATCGCGTAGTTTGGCGTCTTTTCTTTAATAGACAAAGATGGTCGACGGGTTTTTACGTAAGTACCACATTTTGTTTTCTTTATATATTTCACAAAAATATATTATATTAAGCATTATAATAGATATTTATGTGTCGTATTGATGGCAGTTGATGTTCATAGTCGACAGCAGGCGGGAGCACTAGTGCTTTACGAAGGAGGCAACCACTGCTGATCTTCATTTGCGACCTTCTATGAGTTAAACGCTTTTATAAGTTGTGATAGTGCTTCAGCATCAGTGTTTGAGCAGATCTGTCAAACCGAATTAGTAGTATAAGCGTAGCCCTTCCAGTTTTGCTGATAGAATATTTGTAATGAGTCCTCTTCGCATATAAGCATTCTGTACCGCGCCACACGCATAGAGAAAATTCCGTACTCGTGATTGGACACACTTTCAGATGACATCATTTTCTCTTGGCATAATGACGTTTATGCTGGATTCTGACGGTTTTGTTTTCGTTGAATAACGCGCATGAGTGACACGGAAGCGTGAAAATTATCGTTTGTTTTCTTTCAAACGAAAAAATCTAGCTTCAGCGTTCTGCAGATGGCTTTCTGTTCCATAGAATAGTAACATTATAAAATCTTTTTAATGTCAGATACTGTTGATATCAGAAGCAATCTTAAGCGCTTAGGTTATATACATAGCTGAGTTCATGATTTTAGTGCAAAAACTAAAACATAAATATCTCGATCCAAGTGTTAAGGCATTGTGTGTTAGTAATTATATTATTATTATTTCAGTTTTGTTGCAATCTGTTGTTTTCATATTGCAGAAAATATTTGCTTTTAAAATATTATGTTATTTTATGCCTATGTCATTCTAATATTCTGTTGCCTTAAATGAAAGAAAAAAGTGCATTCAATACTGTCACTGAATTTAATACACGAAAAGAAACTTCCTTCTCTGACAATCAATATTTTTTTGCAAAGGCATTATTTTGTACTATTTTTTTCCACATTAAAAAATGGTCAATGTTCATAAAGTAATTATTCAATTTAAAATGCGTATCTCTATTTCTCCGTTTCAAATCTATATTAGTCGAATTTCGAAAATATATGTTACTTTTTCAGATTGATTATAAATGCTGTGAATTTATGGATTTTATTTTAACTTCCAATGCTATTTTAACTTCCAGCGTCGTTTTTGATATTTCCTAAAACTGACTTGCCTCATGCTCTCGCAGATTGCATCATCAGAGAATGTATATACAATGTAAATGAAATAATGAATTAATAATCACAACACCTTTAATATGAAAAGTTTTTTAATTAAGAATACATTTATTAAAAATCTCCGCACGTAATATTAATACATATTAGTGGAGTTAGCACAAGACAAAATAATACTTATTCTGTCTAGGGAAAAAAAATCCCACATTTTTTATATTAATTCACCACACTACAGTGTTGTAAAAAGTGTAATCTCATAGCAGCAAAAATACAAAGCACGTAATAATCTTTTCGGTACTGCTATCAAAATGTAAACAAACGGTCTGGAGGTATTCCAAAGCAAAGTCAAGGTGTTCCTAAGAGTAGAGGAAATGATGTCATCGGAAGCCATATCCAATCACGAGGAGGGATTTTTTCCTATGTGCGTGGCGCGGTACAGAATGCTTATATGCGTACTCTTCATGACTACTTGAATATAGAATTTCTAAAATGAAAGCTAATGATTTAATGCATTTTGTGAGTGCAATAAGCTTAAGTCAAAACAACAAAAGGATAAAACAAGATGTTGGCACATTGGAATTTGTTAAAAGTTTCTTCGTAAGGGATGACATATATTTGCTACATATTCACTATTTGGATAATGTTTCATCTGCGGTCTATCCACTTAAGAGTAATGCTATATATTTTTCAGTTATTTGTGATGGATGATGAAGGTGGAAGTCGTTTCCTGCTAAGCATTTGAACAGATAATACGGACGCCTTTTAGATTAACTCAGGTGCAAGTATCTGTTGACGAAAGGCTTGTGAAGTAAAAGTACGTAGGAAGTGGCCCATGGCCAGACTGAATCCTGTTTATATGTGGGGAAATCTGAAGTCCATTAATATCTCAATTTGGAAATATGTTGAACATTGCTTTTTTCTTTTAAAACATCCTATTTTTTCTGTCACTGCTGTTTACTGCAGATTATAATGAGTTAGATTTCTTGACCATGGCGTTTACAACATACCGCTGCTTATTTTTGCTGCATTTTATTCAGCTTTTTTTGCAAGTTTATAGGATTGTTTGTTTTCATCATTTTCTTCTTGTTCCTTTGTCCACTAGATAATACTGTGCTGTTACTGCGCTTAAAATTGTTGCCCCCATTCCGTTCTCTATCGGGAGTTTTAAAAATTTACTTGACTTGGTGGAAATATGGCATGATGATTCCTACATTATATAAGATATGTCTTCGACTCACTAACTATGTCTTCTAGTGACTGCCTCATTGTGGCAACTATTTGTGAGACTACATCACTCGGAATTTGCTAAAGAGGCAGAAGCAATTTGCGAGAATACCTCAATCAAAATTTGCCACTGCGGTGAAGAAAACGCAGAGAATGAAGAGGTAATTCTTCGTTAGAACAGTCTTTAGATTTTATTCCACGTGATTTGTTATTATAAGTGTAGGTAAAGGATACCCTATGCGTGCTTCTACTTCCCGTTAATATTAAAATTGTTGGAAACTTTATCATCGATGCTGTGGTTTCAGTCAACGTATACAACTGGGTCTTGGGTGGTACGAAACGGTATTTCATATAGATGTCTGACTTATCAGCAAATGTGAACACATTGAGATTAAAAGAAATATCGTGTTTATTTCCAGTAGTATATATATTTTGGCATCGGTTGCATAGTATATTTCTTATGAAATTATTTCTGATATTTCTCTCTTACTATTTGTGATGATTTTCTTGGAAGTGTTGACTGATAGGACCAATATCTTAAAATAATTGGACCCAATGTAGAGACTTTGTTTCTCAGAAATAAGAATTATAAGTCATTTTTACTTTAGAACCGACTACTATTTCGACTGAAATATAACAATCCCTTTATACGATTCTCGGTGTATGATATAAGGTATTTCTCTAGCCTTCTCAGCATGCATTCGTGGTAAAGCAGTCACCACACTCGGCGTGTATTCGAGAGGTCGAGGTTCGAGTTTCGGTGAGGGCATTGTTCATTTTGCATGTCTCCAGCTTCGAAATAAACTTAATCTCTTTTCAGTGGCTGAAAAACTAAACAAAATGGTGGTGGCTGATAATTCTTCACCACCAGGTTTTGGCGATAGGGTCCCCTAATCCCCATCGCCTTTTGAAAGGGGGGAGTATATAAGGTATTTCTCCCGCCTTTTTAGCCTGCCTTCGTGGTGTAGTGGTCAACACTCTCGGCGCATATCCGGGAGGTCTGAGGTTCGAGCCCCGGTGAGACCATTGCTCATTTTTTACATCTCCTACTTCCGAATAACCCAGTGTCTCCACAATGAAAGAATAACACATTTTACAGACGTCTCTAAAAATGTCAGCTTAAAACCAGTTTATCATGCGAGAATTATTAAAACTTTCATTGTAACTAAGACTTCAAATATCGAGTTGTTTAATAGCTCTTGAAGGCTTAAGGATTTGAAAAGACTACGGAATTTAAGGAATTTAAAAGTAATCAAATAACGCATGTTAAAGACGTATTCTATTGGTTAAGAAGACTGTTTAAAAACCAAAAGCTTTTGGCTCTGAATGGAAGCACATAAATTCCATTTAAGGTGTTAGAGAAATTGTTAATGTTGTAAACTGAATAAGAATTTAAAACGGTTTCAAGGTTATTTAGGGTTACATTATTATGAATAATATGTTACTTTGTAAGGTTTCTCCTTCAATCTCTTGACTCTTTTCGTGAGCATAAACTGTGAAACCTTATGTGGAGGACAGTGAGCAGATCTAGGCTATGTCCTTAGTGTTGAAAAACTACAAAGTCAGGAATGAGGGTTTAAAAGTGACCCTTTAATTCAAATATTTACAACTCTTCAAATCGAGAGTAAGCCACTACTTGGGCTGAACTAAAATAATATTAAACTAAAGTGTGTTAACAAATTCAATACCTAACTTAATTCTAAATAGGACGGCGAGGGAAGCTTAACTCTTAGTGAAATGCAATTATGCGAATTTCACTAGCAAACACTGGTAATTGCAAATTGCCTATGAAGGCGAACTTTCAGTAGACAGAGGAAATCTTTGCGCGCACAGCCTTACGGCGATAAATCCAAGGCTCTGTCTTTCCCCTCGTTAACTCCTGCCTTTTAACTGCTAACAGATATATGCGATTTGCATAAATATCTCACTCGCGCTAAATTCGGGCAGCAACTGAAACTTTGAGAATTCGATAGGAAAGTTCAAACTAAAAATAATTTGGTTAATTAAAATAATGAATGCTACATAGTTGCTCCCAGAATTTAGTAGTCTGAAACTAAGTAGCCTAAAATCGGCTTTTAGTGAAGATGCTAAATTCTAAATCTAAATTTTCCTTCCTATTCGCCATCCTTTACAATTGTAAGTTTTAAATTTAGTTTAACTCTCTGTTTGTGTCTTAGATATTTTAACATAGAATATCTTTTTCCGTCTTCACATCAAAAAGATCCATCAGGAATTTGGCTGGATACTATCTGGTTCCTTCCAATCTGGAAGGAAATAAATTTTAATTTCATGTTATAAGTACATTTCACCTGAAAAGTACAACATTCCCTTCCTCTGATGCTTTCCGTAATGACTTTTATTCGCGCTTTAGGTATTCGCGTTTTTTAATTTCTATTAGCGCTTTTCGCCAAACGCATTCATTTTACACTCATTCATTTTTAAAACTTCCCCCTTGTTCTCTGGCCAAATGTGGTGTTTGTGAAAAACACGCAGTTTTACTTTGTCAAGTGTTCACAACTACCACCTGACTTCAATTCTATTGGGGTTAATTCTTCGACTTTCAAGACCTCAGACTTCCCCTAAAACAAATCTGAAATGCCCTGAGGTTCTAACATGAAATGAACTTTAAACTTTTGTGTGAAACCAGAGAACACTACGTACAACATTCAAACATTTCAATTGCATTTCATACATATAATTCATTCTTTCAATCTTCAATTCAAATTTTCTTTAAATGCTCATTGCGTTAAATAACACTTATATATTCACTTTCTAATTTAGCGCGCTTTACGCTTTTACATTACATTTTAATTTTAACTTGCGTATCCTTTACGCTTTTCCAAAATATTCGATATAAACAAAACCAGTGCTTAAGGCTTACAACAAATCATGCATTACATAGAAAACAGTTTTACATTAAATGCATTCATTATTTATACATAGAAAAATATAATACAACAGTTTTGCTATACAACTTACGTACTAGTTGCTTTTAATTAACACAATTCAATTTCCTATTTACAGAGAGTCTTTTGACTAAAATCGATGAATCCCATGTTCTGGATTACAAAGAACATTTCACGAAGTCTCACAGTTTTTCAACTGAACTCTCGAATTTCTTCCGCTGCATAATTAAGTTGTTCCTTCAAGCGTGTCCTTTACGCTTTCGGCAACCGGCTTTTGACTCGGGTAACTTCCCTTTTAAATCTGCAACTTGCACTTAAATCAGAAACATAACTGTGTGAATTTTAAAAGAAAATAAAGAATCTACTTATCTTTCTGCCAGTCTTTTAGGCGTTTTTTTGTCCATTCCTGAAAGGTTGGATATACTGTGGCTTGGGCTATTCTTTGCTTGTTACTCCTAGATTGAAACTCTGGGGCTGCCTTTCGTTTGGTCGATCTTCTTTCCTCCAGAAACACCTTGTTGGGACGAATGGTGGGTGGCGCTTTCCGTTTGTGCTGAAGTCTTTGCTCCCTCTCCAGACTGGCTCGTTCCTTCTCCTGCACTCGTAGGCTCCTTCGTTGTGGGTTGGCACCTTCGGCGGCTCGCTTCTCGCCGTTCTGTTCCCTCCGTAGTGGTGGAGCTTTCATAGTGTTTTCATTTGGACGTTCCTTCCTTAGACGCTTTGGTTGCTGAGACTGTTGCTTAGCGTTTGTCCTTTTTTCTTTTTGGGGTGGTCTTTTCTTCGGCTGCGGCTTCCTCTCTTCTGGTAACCTCCTTTTCAAACTGGGTTCTCTTGTTTTTGAGGGACCTGGTTGGGGCTCTTGAATCTTAGAAAAATTCTGTGAGGCTGGACCCTGCAACATGTCTTTCAAAATATTATTATTAGCTCTTCGATAATAATGTTTAATTTGATCGAAATTTGCCACAGTCTCTTCGCCCTTCTCATTCTTTAAATATGCACGGCATTCAACTATTCTTGTAATTTCAAAAGGACCATGCCATCTTGGGCAAAATTTTGCGACCTTATCTTTTGCTGCGCATGAAAGTGCGTGGGCTTGTTTCAACACCTCCTCCCCCACTTTATATTCTACGGTTCTTCTTTTTGAATCGTAGTAAATCTTTTGTTTCTTTTGCGCTTCCCGGGAGCACTTTTCTGCCTCCTTCAACATTTTTTCTATTTCACCCATTTGAAATTCCGGCGCTCTATCTTTCACATAAAATAATTTATCTAAGGGGGTCATTATCTTCCTGCCCAAAAACAATTCGGCGGGGGATTTCTTCGTTGTCTCGTGCTTAGCCGTTCTGAGGGCGAATGCAAATTCTTCGACGCAGTCATCCCAGTTAGAATGGTGCTTTTGCACATAATTTCTAATCAATTTTACAATATTCTTATTTACCCGTTCCGCTATATTTGATTGTGGGCGGTAGGGTACCATTTTCATATGCTTAATGCCCAACTTGTCACACATCATTTTAAATGTACTGCTTACAAACTGGGGACCATTATCGCTAATCACCCTCGCTGGACATCCATATCTTAAAATATATTTGTTCAAAAACGAATCTGCAACGACTTTTGCTGAAGCCCGCTTAAGTGGTATCAACTCAACCCATTTACTGAAATGATCCACAATGACTAATAAAAATCGTGCCTTATTTACATGACTCCTGGGGTAGGGGCCTAAGAGGTCAATACCAATTATTTCATTGGGGAACCTAGACTCAATACTAGTTAATAACCCGGCCGGGCGGAAATTTACGTCATTATTTATCTGACACGTGTGACAAGTCTGGCAGTAATTTTTAACTATCTTTTGTAATTGCGGAAAATATACCGCCTCGCGTACGCGTTGTATTGTTTTTCTAATTCCAAAATGGCCCGAGACAGGCGAATCGTGGAGCTCTTGCAAGATACTTAAAATTAATTTGGCCGGGATGACTGGTCTGTATTCACTATTTTGATTCGTAACTTTAGTATAAAATAAGAGACCATCAATGATTTCATAGTTCTGTGCTCTGCTTCGTATTGCATTAATGTCTATATGCTGGAAGTTATCTGGGTCTTTTAAATAATTATAAATATTTCCGAATTCGGGATCCCTAGCAATTTCTTCTATTACAGTCTCTCGAGAGTCAATGACCTTTGCCTGAAGCATCGCTATTTTTACTTTCTCGCCGTTCTCGTCTAACTTTATTCTAGATAATGCGTCGGCCACTACATTGTCTTTTCCCGGTGTGTGTTTGATAATGAGATTAAATTCTTGCAACTTTAGGGTCCACCGAATTAAGCGTGGCGAAAGATTCTTTCCTGAAAATAATCTGGTAACTGCCGCATGATCTGAATATACTGTTACGGGAGAACTCCCAAAATATACACAAAATTTTTGAACAGCTGCGAGCACTGCTAAAGTTTCACGCTCCGTTGCCGAATAATTTCTTTGCGTATCATTCAATGTACGACTAAAAAAGGCAATCGCTTTTCTATTTTGTGTTAACACGGCTCCGATTGCGTAATCTGATGCGTCTGCATAAATTTCTAGACCCTTGTCTTTCTCTGGGAACTTTAGAACCGGTGCATTAATTAAAGATTCTTTTAACTTCTCAAACGCGGCGTTTGCTTCTGAAGACCACGCAAAACGAACTCTTTTCCTTCTCAACTTTAACAATGGTTCAGCAATTTCTGCGAAATTTTTAATAAAAATTCTATAATATGAGCACATACCCAAGAAAGTCGCTAACTTTTTGGCTGTATTCGGAATTGGGTAATTTTTCACTGCTATAACTTTAGATTTATCTGTTTCGATCCCCCTTTGAGAAATTTTGTACCCTAAATATTTGAGTTCTTTTGCCGCGAATTTACATTTCTTAATGTTCACTTTAAGTCCTGCATCTTTCAAAAGAGTAAAGACTTCTCGAAGGTCTTTAATATGTTCTTCCAGCGATTCTGAAGTAACAATTATATCGTCAAGATAAATAAATGTACTTTTTCCTATTACCGGCCTTAAAATTTTGTCCATGCACCTCTGAAACGTGGCCGGGGCTCCCGACAATCCAAAAGGCATACGCAAAAAGCCATATGTACCGTATTTTGTTATGAATGCTGTTTTGTGAACATCTTCCGGCTTTATGCTTATCTGAAAATATCCGGATGTCAAATCTAGGGTGGTTATGTATTTTGTCGATTTAATACTTCTTAGAATTTCATCAATTACCGGAAGTGGGTAAGTTGGAAATTTTGTTATACTATTAAGCTTTCTGTAGTCAATAGCGAACCTGTACCTTAATGGATCAGTTAACGGCAAATCATTATTTTTCTTACATAAAACAACCGGACTCGCATATGCACTAGAAATAGGAGTTATTATTTTGTTTCTTAACATTTCATCAATATGGTATTTTATTATTTCCTCCTTAACTTTGTCGTACTTGTAAGGACGCTGACGTATAGGTTCATCCGTAGTTAATTTAATTTCGTGTGCTACGATCTGGGTGAATCCTGGAATATCATCAAATAAATCAGCGAAATTACTTACCAACTCCCGAAACTTGTCCTGTTCTTCGGGCGTTAGATGGCTTAAATCCACTTCAGGGGGAGGTGTTGATTTCTTTTTAACTGGGTCCATGGTTACTTGCAAGGTGGAGTTTTCAAAATCGATTTTCGCATCCACAGCTGCAAAGAAATCTGTTCCTAAAATAACCGATGCTTGGAGGTTCTTCACTACAAGAAACATAATTTTTTTTTGTTCTTCGCCGATTTTGATGTACAGCTCGATTTTTCCCATGCATTGACACGTTTTTCCTTGGGCTGCTACCACCTTCATTCCTTCCACGCTATGCAGACGATATCTACGAAAGTGCTTCTTAAAAAACTCTTCTGCCAAACAGCTTCCTTGAGCGCCGGTATCCAACAGAGCTGTAGCGGGTACGTTGTTAATTAGTAACTGCAGTCTCGGTAATTCAATGTTTCTCACCATGACCGTATTTAGCTGTACTTCAGAGGGATTTTTCTTCTCCTCGGAACATTGCACCCCCTTCCCCGCAATATTCCTTAGTAGTTTAAATGCTTTGCGGGTGTTTTCTTCTGTTGCTGGCTTCTGCCTGGGGAGAATGATTTTCTTCCGTAGTTGGAATTATTTTGTTGGCGCTGTACTTGGCGCGGTTGACCGCTCGCATTTTGACTGGTACCAGTAGTTCTCGGCCATCGTCTGTTTCTTCCTTCGGCATTCTGGTTCCCCTGCAGCCGCTGTTCATACGATTGTCTCCGTTGATTTTCGGCCGCTCGCCGGCTCTCGAATTGTACGGCGAGTTCAAACAGCTTGTCCAGCGTTACGGGATTTCTTAGCTCCATGAAATCTTGTATCGATGGTAACAATCTGGGCAGGATTATCTGGATAATCTCCGGGTCCGGCCTCGTGCCATACAATAATTTAAAGACTTGTATTTTTCTCAAAATAAATTCCGATAGTTCATCCACCCGCTGTTGATACTTGCTAAACAACTCAGCTTCGAGTTTCGCACGGTCTTTAACCACAGGAAACGCTCTCAAAATTGCTAGTTTAAAATTCTCGTACGTGTAAGTCGGCGTTCCTGGTTCTCCCAGCAGACATTTTCCGATGCACTTATACCAGGTCGCTGCTTGGCCCCTCAATGCTCCTGTCGCTAATATGACCTTCTGATGTTCCGGAACTGGATACAGCAAAAAATGCGCTTCTAACTTTTCCAGGAATGTGTTCACAGGTCCTCTGGCATCAAAAACTACTGCCGGCTTCATGGCTGCTCTGATGGTTTCCACTATGAATCCAAATCCATCAGGCATTGCAGCTGGATTTTGGGATGTAGTAGGCATATTCCAACTTCCTTCCATCCTTTTAGTTGTTCGGGCGCCAGTGTAAGGTTTCTCCTTCAATCTCTTGACTCTTTTCGTGAGCATAAACTGTGAAACCTTATGTGGAGGACAGTGAGCAGATCTAGGCTATGTCCTTTAGTGTTGAGGAACTACAAAGTCAGAAGGAGGGTTTAAAAGTGACCCTTTAATTCAAATATTTACAACTCTTCAAATCGAGAGTAAGCCACTACTTGGGCTGAACTAAAATAATATTAAACTAAAGTGTGTTAACAAATTCAATACCTAACTTAATTCTAAATAGGACGGCGAGGGAAGCTTAACTCTTAGTGAAATGCAATTATGCGAATTTCACTAGCAAACACTGGTAATTGCAAATTGCCTATGAAGGCGAACTTTCAGTAGACAGAGGAAATCTTTGCGCGCACAGCCTTACGGCGATAAATCCAAAGCTCTGTCTTTCCCCTCGTTAACTCCTGCCTTTTAACTGCTAACAGATATATGCGATTTGCATAAATATCTCACTCGCGCTAAATTCGGGCAGCAACTGAAACTTTGAGAATTTGATAGGAAAGTTCAAACTAAAAATAATTTGGTTAATTAAAATAATGAATGCTACAACTTCTTATGATAAAATCTGTCCTGAAATTTTACTATTTCGTCTGCTACACTAAGATATGTAAATGAAGTGAGTTACAAGGAGCAAGTATTTACATTTAAGAAAGAGGCCTTGCAATGTTATCCTGCTTTAGTGATATTTTTGGGTGGATAGTAGTAACGCTGTTACTAACAGCTGTTGAATTTGGGATTCATAAAAAACTCTGTAAATAATCCCGCAATGGCAGAGCCAGTTGTTAGGATTTAAAATTGAATTTTCAACTCGTTAACTCTTTACATTATTGTTGTTTGCTAATCTTCCAAACAATGCAAATTAATTTTATAAATTGTTTTATTTCTGTTCTTGAAGCCAAAGTTTAAATACGCTCTTTAAATGCTTTACTTAATCTTGACGCTCAAAGATAAAGTTAGGACGAAATACCTTCCGGCATTCTAGAAGATAAGACTGTTATTCACTTTTGGCCAAACTGAGTTTATTGAAATAGGTTATACTGTTCACTTAATAATTGAAATTGCTTATGAGTACTAATGATAATCTAGTACTAATTGCTTTGTGTGTATGTTCTATGTTTTCTGAGTTACTGCATATTCATATGGACAATTAATTTGAAGCAATTAATATCAACTCGGTCTCCCTTCGATTTCAGTTCTGTAATAAAGAAATACGCAATGATTGATTCAGTATTAAAGAATAGCACAGAAGAACAAAATCAATCATACAAAAGTTTTACTGGGCTATTCCTGAATACTGTACTGGTACACCAAATAATAAACTTCTTTAAGTTTTTTTTAGCAGTGCAGTCTCAAAATTTGACTAAAATTAGCAAAACTAGATTAATGATTTTTAAAACCCAAAATCTAATGCTTGTAATTACTAAAACAAATAATACAATTGAGAACGTTTATCTTTAGCCAGCATTTATAATGTAAATCAAATGTAAAGGATTTAACTTAAATAAATCATAAGTTATCTCAAAGGCTACACAGACAGAATGGCGCAAGTTGTGGCAGACCTAATATCGGCGTGACAAGCCTAATTGCGAGAAATAACTCAACGCCGCGGATAAACTACTCTCATGAGATTCAGCGAGTAACGTGGCCTTCAGCAAGCGGAACATGCTCTGATTTCATAATTTTAAAAGAAACCTTCCTTTAAACACTATCTTTTTCTATCTCATTTGGATACGCGCGAACAAAAATTAGCATTCTGGAGGGAAAAAGGAAAGCGGGCAAGACAAAAAGTATAATTAATATTAAATAATTGGTTACTAAATCTAAATAAATTCTTATAGTTCTTATATTTAAATAATTTGAGCACCATATTCGATAAGAATTTATTCGAAAAATTCACTGCAAAGTAATTATATTCCAAAGATCAAATAAAAATTTTAAATCTTAAATAACAGCTCAGTATTTGTTAGAGTATCAAAATAGTCATTTCTGAGGGTTTTAAATGATTTTTACAATCTAATTAGTCTTTTGTACTTAAGGTTTTTTGTGTATGTCAGCGTTGAAAAGCAAATTCGGTGCAGAAAGATCCCTTTTTAAAAAGTCCTATTTAGTGACGAAAATTTTTGTATCTGCTCTATATCGTATCAAAATGCTATTCACTTAAATAGAAATACCGTTCTCCTTAGCGGCATTAGGTGAATTACCAGAATTTGATTGGAAATTAAGTTTCAATTAAAATATGTGTGGGATGATACTTGTTTCGTCACGTGTTAATTATTCGCTACAAGTCTCGTAGAATTGTGAGAGAGATGTAACTGTGCTAGATCTTCAACCTCTAAAATGCTAGTGGTAACCTTGTAAGGAAATATAACCTTTCCCCATGCGCGCTGTTATGGCATAAGTGTAAAAACTTCCATTTAACCAATGGAAAATCCATAGTTTGAATTCCAGCATAGTTCACATTTCATGTTTCCAAAAGCATATAGTGGCTACCGATTAAAAATTGGGTGTGTTACTAATCGTTATAGCGTTTTTTTTTCACTGGTTCTCATAGGTCTCCTCAGTCGCCTTTAAAACACGGGTGTATGTAAAGAACGACAGCATCATCTCGTGGATATGTTGTTTTGTTGTGTTATGACTTATCTCACTTGTCTGATAACATCAGAACATGTCCCCGAAATTCGCCGTGGCAAAGAAACAAGACTGCGTCTGTCGTTGTCTACAGTCTTTAGCACCACATAGGTGACAGTGCGACTTCGGTCAGTTCCGTCCCCAGTTTACATGGAGACCACCGCGGAGCGGACGAGTCTGAGGGTCTCCCAACCTCTTTGTCTACCACAAACCTCTCGAGAGGACACTCTCCGCTCGCCAAATATTTAGAGTGTTCCCATACCGAAAAGCAGTGTACATTTACAAACATACATGCCTTCTTTGGGATTCGAACCCGGGCCATTCAGTACCACACTAGGCTCCGCTAACCACTCTACCGTCTTCGCGGTTCGTGTATATCTTAATTAGCATGTTGAGCTAGTTGTTGGAAAACACGGGGTTCAATTCCCATGGAAGGTACATTTCATGTTTCATGCTCCCTAAACCATAGTTGTCACTACGATATCATAAGATAAAATTTTCTCCAACTCCTATGCTGAACAATTGGTCGCCTTTTGAATTCTGCCATTTGTGATAAAGTAACTGATCTTTGTAAAAGGTTATTAATTTCCTTCAGGAGCTTTCCTGAATTATATATCTGGATATTTTTATTTGCTTTACGGTGTGTAATGATACGCATACATAACTTAATGATTAAATACATTCTTCTCCGAAGTCCAATTATTTTCATTCAGGAAGATATTAAATAAAGATAACGCAAGAAAGATATTGGAATTACTCTTAAATAGTTTAGTGTCTCGCTCTTTTCCTACTGGTTGTGATGCTTCAAGAAAACCTCAGTTTACCGCACTAGAAAAATAACTTTACAGAAGATGATGAAAACCAAACATTGATTATGGTTAATTGCCTATATATTTCATCCGGTTTTCTGCAAGAGTGTTCCTTGAAAGCCATTGAAAAATTCCGATATTGGGTTTGTATCAAGGTTAAAGTCATTACGCCTTAAAAGGAATGACTAATATTGCCATACCCGGTTACTTTATTAAAATAGTTTCTATGTCATCTATTCCAGTAAAGAACTGCAATAACTTATAACAAAGTAATTTATTTTGTCCATTATATTTAAAACAGCAGTAAGGTTATAAATTATTTTACGAGGTAAAAGAAACGTAGTTAGTTGAATTGTTTGACATAATAATCCTCTTTTCTTGTAGGGATTTGTAAATGTGAAATAGAATCCTAAATGTTGAATATTTTAGTCGCCATATATATTTTTTAAATTGCATTTGTTCCGGATTTGTTACTACTGTAAATTATCAACTTATAGAAATAAAAGGAAATCGCCTTTTGGACGACAGGAAAAACGAATATTTTTAAAGAGTAGTAAATCAGCAAAACTAAAACTTTTACTATTAATAATTTACGTACACCAAACGAATCAAAAAATCCAATCTGGACACCATATAACTTCCTTGTACAGCCTATTAAATTATATATATTTTTCCCTGCATTTCATTTAAACTCATTTCCTAGAATTTCATTAGGGATATATTATTCCTCATTCAATTACTTCAGTTCTCACTTGCACTGCAGGAAGCAAATAAATCAAACTAAAAACACCTTCATTAAAAATTGTGAAATACAGAAAAACCTAAAGCACCAAATACAGTTAAAACAGTTAAAAAAAATCAAAATTAAAATTACAGTTTCTACTCCAAAACGAGCAGTTCGGCCAGGAGAGAAGAAAGTAGATTTTTCGGCGTCCAAAACGGAAAGTTTACTTTTGGTTCCACTCGCCAAAAGGACACTGAATTCAGTATTCTACTAAATTTTCAAATATAAACAAATGGCGGCTTCGTTAGACTTAGTAGCACTTAAACAACTTTTAAATTGAGATAATTCTACAACTATTGGATGCGATTAAATAGAGGTATTAAAACTTTAATTGGAATGTAAGAACAAAGTAATTCAATAAACTTTAAAGCAAGCAATGTACAATTTATCAACATATAAGTATAAAATACAAAGCTCACCGAGCCAGAAAACAGAGTATATTTATATATTTTTGGCGCAGCCAATCACAACCAAAAACGGTGGTGGGTGCACAGCTAGTCAATAGAACTCCCATATACAAAATTTCAATATTCTGAGGCTACTTATTTTTGAATTATGCGAGATACATCCATGCGTACGTAAGCACATACAGAAATCACGAAGAAATGTCTTTTGAATCCATTTTATAATCCACTTTGGAAAAAGGAGTCCTTTATTCTGTCCATACGTTGTCACACAGAAATGTTGTTGAAATAGATTCGAGAGAGAAATAGATTCACAATGGGTGTTTTCGTTGAAATATGATATTCGAATTTTTTTAAGATTAGAATACTTTCTTTACTTCGTATAAGGAAGTAAAAGGAACAAATAGTTGCAAACAATTTAGTGTTGTAATCAGAACATAGGAGATACTGTTACAAACCGTATGTCGTAAGATAATTTAATGCTGTCAGTGAATTTTATTCAGAACATTAATAATGATGCAAATTTCTCTCTCTCTCTCCTTAAATCAACAGCATATTCTGTAGTGATCTAAGTTTAAAAACACCGTATTTAGATCAGAGATCACTGATTAGATTTTATTTTCAAATCTTTAAGTAATTGTTTAATTGAAGTTTTGAACTCTGATTTTAGTTAAGGGAACATTAACATATAAACTATTAATGCACCATAAAAGTACATTTTTCTACACTTGAATAATGCTGTTTTTCACGAATTGCCTTACTTTTACTAGCAAAAACCCACTTTCAGTTTTAAGCTTTGTATTAATTAACCCGCGAGGGCATGCACTGGGTTCCCTGGACCCGAGCAATTAAACAAACCTTTCTCAAAGCATGCTTATTTCAAGCAAATTGTTCAGATCCATTGTCGTAGACGTGTCTGAAATTGACTTTTTTGTGGTGTTTCCAAAGTTTTTTCGTTGAGGCTTTAATTTGCAGCCTTGATTTTGAACGATCGGGTCTTTTAGACCCAATGCGCCTATTCATATTACTATAACATAGTTGATTTGTGTTAGCACAGAAAGCGGAAAAAATGTCGCTTATTTTATCTTACAAGGAAAAAATGTTGCAAAAGGTATTAGATGTATCAACTGACGAAGAAGGTATTGAAGAAAATGAGGATAAACGTGATCATGAATTATTAGTTCGCATGATACTGATTCAGAAACTGATATAAATTATGAAAACGAGATTGAGAATGATATAACCTGATTTACTGGAAATAATATCGGAAAAGAAAGAGAAAAAAAGAAGGAAAAAGATGGAATGTTTCTCCAACAAAAAAGAACGCAGGAAAACGAGAACGCCCTGGGTCGAATGGGAAAAATATTTGTAATTGGAACACATGGCAACACTTTGTTAAATGTTCTGTTAATATTTGTTGCTGCATTTTTTCTCTGTGTCTATACCGCTAATAAAGAATCGTTATAGAGGAAAGGTATACTATTTTCTTCCCTATACTAATATGGAATACGATTTTGTGTTCCTTTAAGAAATTTTGTTTCATGAAAGCATTTCGAGAAAATAAAATTTTTAATAAGCATATTTTCTACGTTTGGTCATAAAATTTATTATTGGCGTAGATGGAAAAGTTTTTCTGAAGATTTACAGTGCTTTCTTCACAAAACACGAAACGGGTCTTTTGGACTCAAAATAATAATACTTACACTCTCTCGTGTAACTACGTTTTATGGGCTCCCGTTCTCCCGGGTTAAGAGGATATTTATGTATGTATTTCCTAGCGTTACTTTTATTTCTTCCGTCAGATTCATTAAAATGCAAATTAGGTGGAATTAAAATAACAAATAAATGTAAAATATAGACAGCAAACTTGCCCACTCTGCCTCATTCTCGAACCACCAATCGATAGTCAAAATTTATTTTGACGGTTGCATTCTGTCATTGACCAGTGTTTAGGCTTAGTGATCGTGTATAGCTGAATTTTCAGCATTTCTAAAACCCCTTGAAGAGGAATTCCACTTTTTATTAAGTTGCAGTGCAGTTCAGTGCTGTAGTAGTCTGTAGTACAGCAGACGTAAAAAATGTTATCTATAAAAATGCACATGGACTATAAAGTTATCTGTCATCAAAGCTCATGGACTATAAACATCCAGGAAATTAAAACGATGAGTTCAATAAATATGAGACTGTTGTGAAGAGAATTGTTCTAGCTCTGACAGAACTATGAAATAAGACTTTCTACCAAGTTAACAAGAGTTTTAGCATTCCACAAATCTACAAAATCTGTGAATTTTTCTCAGATACATAAAATATGCATTCTTCAATGACCGAGAAACTTGTCTTATGCAGGTTATATTTATTTACACATTTTCGTATGTGGTTGAGGCTATATTATTCCACTATTTCATCTACTCAGCCAGAATGTGTAGATGGGAGTAGATTAAATGGAAGTAAAAATCTAGATTAAGAGATGGAGAAATAGCAACGTTCGCAAGCCATAAAGAGCTTCTCTCTTTGCTTCCACATATGTAGCTAACTATTTAGTTGCTGAAAAACTTCGCTCACTTGTGACGATATTGCTTAACAGTTCAAAGTTTCTCTTTTACTGTCGGATTGACTAAGGCTAGGATATAATTTTAGATTTGGGAACTGTAAATACTTTGCAATTTCATTTTGTCTATTATTGATGCCAGAAAAAGTAGTTTGTGCTCGTTAGTTTAGTTCTGTACTTTATGTTAAAGTCAATAATAAACATTCAGTTGTTTTAGTTAATTCAATTGTTATTCAGTTTCGTTTATTTCTGCTTCATTTATTTGGTATTCTGACTCCACAGTAAAAGGTAGAACGACAGTTTGAGGTTAGAAGATTAGACGAGCTTTAGGCGAAACCAAATGAGTTTGATCTTATAATCCAGTTTCAAAATAGCAGTGGAACTTTGGTCAGTTGAGAAAGGAAAACAGAAAACAAAAGACCGTAAGTCAATAAGTATCGTAAATCCCAACATCAACAAATTTTGATTTCGCGATTATAAGGTGAAACAGATACGTGAAAAATTAGTGAAATGAATATCAAGATCTGTTGAACTAGTTTAATAAAGAGAATACGTGTCATATACTCGTTAAGTTTTGTAAAATGCGTTATACTAAAAGTGTCATTTTATTTTTGTGTTCAGAGTAATTTGCATCAATGCCTTTCCTTTTCTAAGTAACTTCTTTTCGAATCATTCCGAAAAGTCATGAATCTTTTAACTGATTATTTATAAATGATAAAATATTTTAGATTTTGTACAAGATGCAGGATTTGTTTCATTATAAATGTAAGTATATCTGTTATTTATTAAAAACGTACATTTAGCATAAACAGTAAACATATGTATGTTAAACATAATATAAGTATATATGTTATAAATGGCATTTCTTATAAGCTTTTATAATTTATAACTATTTGCAACAGTTATGTATAGTACATGCATTATGAATAATATTTGCTATGAAAAATATACATGTTTATTGTAAATAATGCATAACATACTTATTATAAAAGTAGGTATATTCAATTTGATGTTAACGACTTAATTAATATTAACCTCGCTTATCCTAATTAGAATAAACAAAGCTGCAGCCCATTTAATTGTTCGGAACTGTTAAACTGCATCTAACCGAAAAGTCAGACGGCTAATATTCTTTTCTGACCTCAAGTCGTAATAGATTTCATGGGGAAAAGAAGTCGGAAATAATCACTGTCTGGCACAATAAGGCATTGTATCCTTGATGATTCCATTCAAACCTACGTCTAGGAAATCTTCGAACCATAAAATCACAAAAGATGTTTCCTCCGCCGTGCATAGTCCCATTAAATTACTCGAATGAATAGGAGATTTGTGAGTCTTTCTCACTGTAACGGCAATTAAACAGCGTTGCAACTTCTGACAATTGGTGCATTGCTAATGTTGAATTGTTCAGTTTTGGAATGGTTTTGAGATATTCCGAAAATTATAAATACTGCTGTAAAATCACTTTTATGGAAAGATGCATTTTTTAAAAGTCCTTTTATTCCGTGTTTTATCTCTTTAGAAATAAATCATTCTTTAACTTAGTCGGAAAAGAGATTTAAAATAAAATGAGGCAATAAACAATTGGAATAAACATGCAAAGCTTTTGAAAGCAAGAATATAAATTACTAAAAGAAACTTCAAAATATGGGCTTTTGTTTTGGTGTATATCAACAAGCTTTGTTTTAATCAATTCTGCTATTGTTAAATCTGTACAACAAAAATCTGACAATTTAACACTATGACTGCTGTAAAATTAATGAGAGTATTTCCTCTGGAATCTAAACTGCGTAAACTAAAAAAACTAAACAAAACTGGATCCATTTGAGACTACGTCTTTGAAAAAGAACAATCGTTCACCTACCTGATAGATTGAGATCATTCATCACTGCTATTATCATGAAATCCATAGGCCACAATTATCATATCCATAGGCTATTATCCATAGGCATATTATCCATAGGCCACAGTTTAGCACATCTGATCTTAGGGCTTGATTAAGACAGGCCCTTGAAAGGTGTATGGTATCTGGGCCTACGTTTTTGTCTGTTATGTGAGATACATGAGCATTTGGATGTATCGGATGAATTTTAGGGCTCCTAATTGTTGGGCCAATCATTCCGATCCTAGACAATAAACAATCCCTGTATACAGCACATTAGCATTTTGAATAATGTCTTACGTTTTCTCTGATGGACAAGCGTGATCATTTATCCCATTCATCTCTCCTCTTACTCTGTCCAACTGATCTGTTTCTAACCATCATTGAGAAACAAGTGATCGACTGTTATGTCTTTGTTAAATTATGAGAATCTATTCTTTATTTTTTCAATAGCTATTTTACGTTGCAAGGTATTTTATCTCTCCTTACAGCGTGCCTTCATCGCGTAACTGAAAGCACGCCTGGCTAGCAGTCAGGAGGTCCGGTGTTCGAATCCCGGAGAGGACGTTTTTCATATTTTCTGCTTCGACAAATCCAACTTCTATATAAGTAGCTGTCGAACTAAAATGTAGAAGATGGAAGGTCCGGCTAACAGGTGAAAGGTCTAGAGTTTGAATCTCGGTGACAGCACTATATTTTACATGTTTCATGCACCGATAAGCCGAATGATTAGACACCATATTTATGCTATTTAATATTTTCGTCTACTTACCTAAGAATTTCTACTAATGTATCACTAAAGCACTGAAAATAAAAACAATAATAATAAAACTTTCTTGATACATGACCAAAAGAAAGAAGCTAGAAGTAATTTCTAACTTTATTTTGAGCTGCTGGAACAAAACGTATACATTCATTTACCTAAATATCTGACAAAATTTAAATACGAGAAGACACAAAATATATTTCAAAATAAGTTTTTTGTCTGTTGCGTAACATTTGACCTCTCCTTGACTATTATTATGAAAAAAAGAGAAAATTCTGTGTTACAACTACCTCAGTATTCCGAAAGTACTTCACAACACATGTCAACTTTGATAAAACAACTTATGCGTGTATATGCGAAATGTAGTGGCGTTATTCAAATTCCAGAATAAGATTTATTGCTTGGTATATTCCGATAAGGATTATGTAGGTATTCAAATTTAGAGTTTATAAATAGCATTCTAATGAGATGTTACGTTAGACTAATTGATTGAGGTTATCTCTCTCTCGAATGACGCTTTCGTGAAGGACTTTTTAAAGGAAAGCGTTACTTTATGCAGGTTTGCATTTACTTTATGCACGTTTGCATTTACTTTATGCACGTTTGCATTTACTTTATGCACGGAGGAAACATGAGAGTTACACACAACCACGCTCTCTGACGTACTTTAACTTGATTGAACTACCGGTGTTCAATAGTTTTAACCTTCTGGCAGGTAGTGGGTTATTATAAAAAGAATAATCTTCTCCATCATACTCCAAGACTTTTTAGAAGTAATAACATACCTCAGCAAATCCGTATTCTATCAGAGATAAAGTACGTAATTTATTCAAATTACATCTATGCATAAATGTAAAGCTTTGTAAATTTTACCCAAATACGAAGATTAAAGCTAACGATTGCCATCAATAAGCTTTAATGTACTTCAAGCCCGAGTAAGCGCCTTCTTTAATCTTATAATTAAGAACTGCCACTTATAGTTTACGGACTCATTAACTATTATTAATTTCCATTGGTTCAGTGAGTTTGCGTATTATTATTAAACAGTATAATCCAATATTCTGAAGAACGTAAATCATTTGCTAAATGTCAAACATGTATTTTCCTATAGGAAAATTTAATCTTGCATCAGTTAGGGTTCTGTGCTTCACATATACTATACTTCACATACACTGTTTATACATTTAAAATTGATGCATTGTTTCAACTCTGTCTCAATTCATGTTAATTGAAAGCTATTTCACTTATACGATATATAACTTTGGTTATATAAGTGTTTTTCCTGACATATTCAAAAAGCTTACGCGATTGTCATTTCTTTCTTTGGTAGCAGTTGGAAGATTCCAGACTGGAAAATAGTTGGAATCTGGTTGATGGATAAAAGAAGGGTTGCTTGAAGAAACATAATAACCAAAAGTAATCTGTCCGCTGAAAAGACTTGTTTGCTGAAAGGGGATGTTTCGTCCTTTCCTCATATTTGTTTAAACCGGCCTCGTGTTTTATGTTTCCTTTGGGGTCTTTTAAAGTCTCAAAAGCAAAGGGTTTATAAAATGGTATTTCAATCTTCCTTCTTTGGGAAAATTTAATATCCGTATCTATACTAAACAGTTTCTGGAAAAATTAATTTTTTATTCAAGACATGCAAATGAAAGAAAGGTTGAGTATATTAACCCTTACTCACGTCAAATAAATTTAGACATAAAGCCATATGTAGTTACATTTTTACGTTTTCAAGTTTTAGTTGAGAAATCTTATATATGTACATAATGCAGAGTTTCTTAAACTGTGGGTCACGACCTCAATTTTGATCGCAGAACCTGCAGTAGGGGGTCACCAAATATTTTAACAATTTTGTTATTTCTTTAACTTATTACAATAATTTTGCAATTGCCAAATATTTTTACATAATGTATCTGAAAATAGATAAAGATAAGACAATACGGATAAAGAAAAAACGGAAAAGTTTCGACGCATTTTTTTTTATAATTAGCAATAGTATATTACATTACAAGTGAAGAAAGTGATAGTTTCATTCATGCGTGTGTCGGATTTGCGCAATGCTTATGTGGTCCCACAAAATGTTCCTAAATTTTATGGAAGGCCCCACATGAAAAATTTAAGAAACCCTGATATAATATTATAATATAATGTACAAAAACCTAATCTGAAAAATTAATATTAGAAATAAATGTACATGAAAAGTACGCAGTGTGTAACAAATGCAACAATATATGCGTTAGTAATATCTCTGGATGAACATATTCGTAGAAAAATATGTTATCCATTTAAGATGAGCAAATGAGCTAAAGATATGTTTCTTTTGAAATTTATGCTAAATTTTCTCAGGTTTAAAGTGTCATGATTGCGTAAACAATTCTTTATGAAAGCTTGTATTTATGAGCCTATTCTAATCCAAAAGTAATTATTTTAATTTTTCCCTAAATACATAACATTTTAAAGAAACTTAAATTAGCATGATAAAATCTAATTTGCGTATCAACAATAGTACAGTTATTAGTTTTTATATTAATTAATCTACCTATCTAATTATTTTGGCTTTAATAACACTTTCGTCAACTCCCACCAGAATCAGCAATGTTTAAAATACATAAGCGCATAGTTTTTAAGGTTGAAAGTGCTCATTTGCCAGTTATCGCTGACTGTTACTCCATTAAGCCTCCATGTTGCTTGAATTGATTTACAGGCTTTAACTTCAATAAACCATATTTATTTGCAAGCTTTTAGGGCTAAGCCGAGATTATTTAAGCACTTAATTATTTGAATTATATTAAACTGATTTGAACGTTTGTGCATTACTTGCAAGCTGTTTAGATTACGTTTCTAAATTTGTGTAACAATCAGATAGACATGTTAGCAAATAAGTTCATTTTAAACCTTCACTTTAAATTGTGATTTCTGCCCTTAGGAGATATACAGGAAACTGAATCATTTGATATTCTTTAAAGAACCAGAAACGTGCCACTTTACTAGCAATCTTCTGGTAGTTAGATTTAAATCTCTGTAGCTAAAATATACGTATCATACTATCAAACTGAAATTTCAGTTATGTATCTTTTTCATTTATGTGTTTTGGTGGTCCTTTGAAAAATGCATAAATTGTGTATCAAAATAAATAGGTGGGTTGGAACAGTTGATGGATGATATATAGCTGTACATATGCTAAAAATGTTTTCTTTCTTATCCATACCTTATTTCATTACCTGAACTGCTTTACAGGAAATGGACTCTTTTCCCCAAAACTATGCACGCGCGTTAAAGCAAGCAAAATATAATCTCCTGTCAGCTAGTCATCTGAATTTCTATAGACGTGATGCATTGAAAATAGGAATTGGGGTTACCGGATATGTTAATATGGCTAAGATAAGATACTGTCCAAATTTATTTGAAGTGCTATGAGTGATAAAGCCTTTCCTTTTGCTAGGTTTGAGGAAATATAGACCATATCGTACGAGCTAGAATGTGAACCAATTCGAGTAAATAGAATCATTAAATTTTCGTAATACCCAAGAAAATTAAAAGTTCGTCACGACATCAGCTGTGATGGCATTATCCTAAGGCATAACAGTGTTGTCCTAACCATGACATTTTTTCCTTCTCAGACCAACACTGTGAAGTATTAATGTGCCGCCCAACCTGGATAGTGGTTAGCGATGTACCGAAGGCACCGGTTTCGAATTCTGGATAAGGCGTGGACACTTGTAAACGTATAGTGCTTATGCAGCATGAGGACAATCTAAATATGCGGCTAGCCGAATGTTATCTTGAGAGTTTGGTAGTAGGGAAAGAGAGGTTGG
>KK117931.1:274761-314832 GCA_000611955.2 Stegodyphus mimosarum
ATTATTTCTTCGAAAATCATTTTTTTTCCGTGGAAAAAAGCTTTTACTTATTTTCTTTCAATTTTTAATCTATTTATTTCTCTTTCTGGTTATAGATATATAAAAACATTTCATGGACTAAATATTATCCTCCAAAAAGAAAGAAATTTAATATTTTTATGAGAAGTAGTTTACTTTCTTAATGAATAAATAAATTTCTTTATATTATTAACAAAATTCACTTGTTTTCTACTGCAATTCAAATACGGTTTCGGAAGTATTTATGATAAAAATATAATTTAATGCAGAAGATTTAATTAGAATTTGTGCTGCAGGTCATAAATCTCTAGAATTGCAGATTGCAATTATTATTTGTTTGTAATTATCTTTCCCACTATGAAAAATTAACACTGATGTTCATTACCTAAAACTTTCTGACTAAAATTTATTATTCACCACTCGTTCATTAACGCTTTTCATGCTATTTTTATTTAAGCACTAAATTCAATTATATTATAAAAAATTAGCTGTATAATGATTGATACTTAACACAGACTATGTGATATGTAAATGCAGAAATAGGAATTCCCATACTTCAAATCCCTTACAATACGTGGAAAATGTTGTAGTCCATATTAGTCTATTGTCCTTGGGAGTTAAATGTGCTACGTAACCATAAAATTTCAAGTTGCTATGGGTTACGTATCCATACAATTTCCAAATCCTTCGTCTGATGTTCTTTGAGTCATTTTTTGACAGGTATTACATATTAGAACGGATCGCTAAGGTAAGGTTGTGCAGGTCCAACCTTTTAAATATTAGATGTAATATCATGCCAACTGTGCCACTTTCGACAAAATGAGTTGCTTCCGTGTCAACTATATTGTTTCACATCATATTCGTTTCTCTGTAATATTTGTGAGCAACACTGTGAAGAGGTTATGATTCAGTGCTTAAAATGCAAAGGTTGGGTGCACGACTTATGTACTGGAGTTGACAAGAAAATTAAAAAATATCTTTGTGATCATTGTTGTAATTACTCGTATAGAGGACTTTCTGAGGTATTTCTCCTGCCTTCTTAGTTTGCCTTCGTGCTGTAATGACTAGCACATTCGGCGTGTATTCGAGAGGTCCGTGGCTCAAGTCCCGGCGAGGGCATTGATCCTTTTTCATGTTTCTTTGTTTCGAAAACAATCTAATGTCTTTACAGTGTCGCCCGAACTAAAAATGGTAGTGGGTGATGATTCTCCACCACCAGGATTTGGCAACTGGTTAAGTTAATCCCCAGTCGCCTTTCAAAAGGGGAAGTATATAGGTATTTATTCCACCTTCTTAGCATGAGTTCGTGGTGTAATGGCCAGCACACTCGGTACGTATTCAAGAGGTCTCAGGTTCGAGTCCCGGTGAGGATATTGCTCATTTTTATGTCTCCTGCTTCGAAATAACATAACGTCTCTACACATGAATTGAGAAAAAGAAAATGTTATTATAATTTTCCAATTTTAAGCATATTACGTACTAAGCTACAGCTGGCACGGTTTAAAATACTTGTTGTCAAAGTGGCATTAACCTTACCAAAAGAATAAACTGTATGAAATTTTACTCTAATAAATATCAGCAACGACATCAAAAGATATTATTACACTGTTTAATTTTTATTTTTTCATATATCCTGTAATTTATATCTATTTTTAGGTGGTACGACTGACGCAACCTTATCCCATATGTGTGGTGCATGGTTTCTCAAGTTCTGTTCAAATAATCACTAACGCTTTCAAAGTAATATTAATGTCCTGAACTTACAAATCACATTTACAACATGCATACATTTTTCTATAAAGTAGATAATCTATTGTAACTAATGTCTGAGTTACGCGTTAGGTATCATGTATTTTTAATTATTTGTATGAATTAATTTTATGTTCAAAGGATTAAACAGAAACACAGTTTCACTTTCCAGATAAGCAGAATTATGTTGAAAGCAGATATTTTCTATACAAAATACGGTAATACTCTCTTTCGGCTTTAACGGAAGGGCTGCTCGCATCCATTGAAGTATCTTCGGGAAAAGAGGTAATTAGAATATGAATTAGGAATCGGATTTCCAAGCGAGGCAGCGCTGGTCTCATTACAGTAAATGCGATTTAAAATCGATTAATTTCCCATCCCTGGCAGTGAAGGGGTAATCCAGTTCCCCTTGTAAATTCGTTATGCTAATCTCTGAAACTAGGAGAGAGGGTGATGTTTTGATGGATAGCATCATTCGGAAGATGAGGTGCGGTTAATCAACTTAGAATATTGCTCAGCTATTCCTAGATAATTCTTATGGCGCGGGTACTTCTAATTTTCCTTCGTCACTTTGGAAACTGCTGCTCTTAAGTTATTTTATGGTACTTAAGCTTTACTTTTTAATCTGTCTTAGCATTTGGATTTCAGATCTGGTATTATACATCACGACGGAACTTATAGGTCCCATTAAAAGTATCGCTCAATAAAATCCAAATGATACATAACATTCCAACGAGACTTTGCCATTTGAACTTTTGTTAACTGATGCCAAATAAAAATGCGTATCAGACAGCGGTAGGTTTGTTGAATGGAGGTCTTCAGATATTGGAATGCTGTTAAATGACATTAATATTTATTGAATTAATTTTAACATAACAATTTCAACAATGTTTATTGAATTAACCGGTGCCACTTTAGATAGATGCGCTTGCACCGGTGTTATCCAGCTGTCATGATCATCATCTTATTCTGTGTAAGACATAAAATTTCGTCACATAAACAAGGTCCGTCATAAAAATGTATACACAATTTAACAGAAGGTATTTGAGAATTGGTTTAGATGCTGAAGTGGATTAACTTTACAATATGTAGTCTTGTGTTTGCTCAAAGCATTTTGGTACTTTCATGACTGTAATTCGTGACGTATAAAATTTGATAGTAAATCAAGACGATCACTTGAGATGCTGAAGGACGTCGTGCAGGAAATCCGTTATGCTGGAGCTCCAGCGTCAAATATTACAACGACATGCGCAACAATCCCGGGGGACGCACTTAACAATGTTGTTCAAACAGCTGGTCGCCATTGCTATGTGTCTCGTCGCTAATGTTCATCACTCTGACACTTTAAGTCTTCCATGTAACTTTAGAAGCGCAGCCGCAGGAAGATTGTATTAAACCTAACCTAACCTACGATATGCATGAAAGTTTAACACCTCAACCGTTGTTCAAAACTAACACACAACAAAGAATTTTTTCTCTAAAATATGCGACAATTTTCTGAAGGAGTTTGCATGAGCACACATTTTTACTTACTTGTGATTCTTGTTCTTCTATGCTTGATAAGTACATGTTCTTGATACGTTTTCATGACATATAGGATAAAAATATTTATCCAAAATCATTCATTCAAATATTATTAATAAAGGAACAGGTTTAAGTATTCAGATAATTCACCATAAAATTTGTCGACAGTCCCTAAAGTATTTTCAAAATCCTAGTATATCTTCGATAAATGTTTCCGTTAAATAGTGGTAATGTAATATCGAATTTCTTTTTTTACTGAAAGAAGGGATTTAACTGTTTCATTGAAAATCCCTTCATTTCCCAGAATTCGTTAGAAAAAGTAAGTATCGGTATAGCTGTCAGGAATTGCATATGCATTCTAGAGAATCACTTATTTTAAATTTCGAATATGCTTTCGATAAAGACTTCAGCATTCATTTTGGTGTACGTTCGATATAGATAACAGTTATTTATATTTAACATTCATAGAAATGTTAGGGTTAAGAAACTGAAAATGTTTCCAATTGTTAACAACTTCCGCAAAACTCAAAGGGAAAAAATTAAATACAAAAAGAAAATATGGAAGTTCATCTGAGGTGTATTTAATTTAAATTTGATTATAAACGAAAAGGATTATAAAGAATTGCGACATAACATTAGAAATGAATATTAAGCTGTTTCTAACATCTGTGTTCGTATTTGGTCGTTACGTACGCTGCTGGTAAATGTTTATTTTTATATATATAATTCCATTTAGAACATTGCAAACAATAACACAGATATAAGCAGATAATAAAGGATATGATGTCTGAAACATGTTAACGATACATATTTCAATGTTTATTGAAGTTTAAGCAACTATAAAAAGTGTCTGTACTGTCTAAAAATTGAATTAAAAAAATTTTAATTTCTTAAATTAAATTCTTAAAAATGGATCAAGTTTCAATCAATGAATCAAACCCCCGAGTTTAGCTGTTATAATCATGTATTTAATTTTATAATCTTTTAGTTACAGATATTTTGGCAAGGAAAGATTATCTTATTATATGATAAAATGCAGTTTTTAAAAATAGTTTAGCTGTTTCTGATAAGAAAAATACTTCTTATATTCTTAATTCTACATATGTGAAAAAAATGCCATTAGGATTTAGAATGCCATTAAAATTATTAACCGAATGCAGGTTTTCTTAAGTCTACTTTTCCGTTTACGATGATCTTTGTTAAAGTTTCTATGTTCATACCATGTTCTCCAAAAGCCCATTTTGCTCTTGATAAGAGCATTATTATTTATGTGAAAATTTAATATCATTCTTGTTATTTAAAAGCATTAATATAAAAAAGAAAGAAAGAAAAATAAATTGTAAAATAAATAAATATATAAACAAAGCTAATTAAGGGCAAGAACTACTATCGGTAATTTAAAGGTCTATAACATACGATCTTATGTTTAATATGAGCTATTCGAAAAGTCAAAAGGTAGAAAAAATCACTCTGATATTAAAACAAAGCAAATTAACATCACGTGAATATTTCTGTTCAGTTATAATGAAGAAATGAGTTGATACATATTTCAGAGTTCATATGTATTTGTGCATTCACCTCACTGGATCCCTTGAGTACAAGAGATCTGCGACAGATATTATTCTCAGATAGGAATATGTGTTATTTTGCCAGAACAGGAAATCCGACTTCTGAAAAAAAAATAAGCGCTTCTTCGGATGTTTAAACAGGCACAAACATGTTCTCTGAAAGCTTTAGATTTAAGTCATGTATATTAAGAGTATATTCAAATTATTGATGAAAGCAGAACATAAAGACCCGAGTGTTCCCAAAATTACCTATTTAAAGGTAGAAGAAACTGTTTTCACTTGGTACTGACTGTCCTGAAGTTTTACTGCAGATATTATATCTTTGATGTGTAAACACATGTACAGGCAGTCCTAATTTCATAGCTTTGTTTGTTAATGGCAATGGGTAGTTAAAAGATTAAAAAAAAAGACAAAATGACAAAGAGCATATAATTAAAATTGATGTAGAAATTATAAAAAATAGGTGTTCACTTCAGAAATTAAATTTAATTTTATTGCACGGCTACAATAAAGTTTTACAAACGCATCACCTCTAAAGAAGAATTATTAATTTAATATGATGGGGAAAGATTTGTCGAAACAAACTGACTTCATCAAGCATACGTAAATGCGGTAAATTAAATAAGAATAAAGAGATATAGTAATGATTAAAATAGATGACTTGTCAAGTATATAGCTGCAAGGCTACATACTTATCAAGTCTCTATTCATACTATTACATGCATTTGCATGTACCGTATGAGCAGAGTTTTAAAATAGAATAAATAGATGTGAAAATCCTAAAATTTCAGTTCTTATAACTATGTTTTGCCTGAAGAGAATGTTTGGCAAGAAAGTGATTTTACTACACCTGTTAAGATCTTCATAGGTATATAAATTAATAAATATGTGATAGAAGTAAAAACATCCCATAAATAACCCGAATTTTCCTGAATTTTAATGGGAATCAGTTATAATGAAAAATGATGCTTTCAACATTTCTGTTTCATTTCTTCTTTCAAGATGCTGCATTTTCATTAGAAGTGTATGCACATATGTGTACGTTTCATCTTCTCACAAGACGAGCTTTCTGCTTAACAGTTTAAAGCAGACAGATATTCGAAACTTTACCAATCTTAATATCAAAGTAATCGTAAGAGGTTATGTACTCAAAATTCTTCACAATTTTAAAATTTCCCTATTTACGGGAAAACAGAATTGAGAGGCTGTGTATATGTCACAAAATGGAAGGTATTGGAATTAAAAATTAAAATGAAAATAACGAAAAGTTACATATATATGCAGCAAAATAAAAAATACATCTATATAAATTGCTGAAAAGGACAGTGTGCAAATTGTCTATGTAGGTTTTTCTAATGAAAAAAAGGTAATATCGTTGTAATCTTGTAAAGATTCGAACTGTGGTTTTCCCACCAACTAAATGGAATACTAACACCACGACAACAAACAAAAGAGAATCGGATAACGTTTCAATTTCTTTCTTTTTTTATACCACATTTCTATGGTTTGTAGCTGATACTTGCTACTACAATCACTTTTCATCAGTATTCCATAGGTATTAATTTGAGATAAATGCATAATACTTAATTTCGGGTCCCACCAGGAACTAGGCAGCTAAGACAGCTAAATGCTTGGAGTTTGATCCGGGATCGAGTTATGGCCAACGGGCTATCCGTTATCTACATCTGTTTGCGGTTTTTTTCTCCAATACGTAATATGAATACGATTGTGTGATTTTCCTTAGAACGTCCTATGCGAAGGCATTCCTCCTTATGTGCTTAACAGGAGGTTAACACCATACTCAGGTACATTAATCTAACCGCAGAGTTTCGCTCGATATTAAAAAAATATTTTCCATTTATTTGGGGGGGCTCTGCAGCAAGTTTTACTATCAAAAGCAGCGTTCTCTGGACTCAGTTCATCTTGCGATATTGGAATTCAATGTTAATTTTTCAAGTGTGATTGCTTAATTTTCTTAACAGTTAATCTGATTGTTTCATATATTGCCAAAACTATTTTCAGTGTTTAATTTTCACTGGCATGAACTACTTGATAAATTAATTTTTTTATGTTTATTGTGCATTTTTTATAACTTTACTATCATTTCAATAGCGATTGTATTAAACGAGTTTATTTATATTTGATAGGAGACAGCATAATTTACATTAATTACTTCTACAAAAGGTATTTTATGCTTCTTATTCATATAAGAAATTTAACACTAATAATACCCAGGCTGAAACTAATACTGAATAATAAAAAAAACTGGGAAGAAATTTGAAAGTAAACAAACACTTTTATCGTCCTTTACGAAATAAATCCATTTTTGATATCTTCAAATACCTGCGTGAAATTTTTATAATTAATTTTCTCTCACACTTATTTAATTTATATTTGCATTACTAATAATTTTACTTGCGTCTTAAACCAACAAATGTTTTGCCTATTTTAGGCAGGGTTTTAAGTTTTTGTTAAGTGTTAAATCTTTTTTAGACTATGACCAATTTTAGAATTTAATACATATATTATCCAATTCCTCATAGAGATACGTAGGATACGAAATGAACAGATAAGAGAAAGAAATTGTCAAAGTAAAAATTACGAAATCATCTGTGATGAAGAAACATATACTCGAAGAGCTCTGAAGTGGAATAATAAATTTTAAATGTAAACTATAAATTAATAAAATATGTGGATAAATGCATTATACAGGGTATTTATAAATTCCCGGACTCATTTTGGTGTTTAATAACTCATAAAATAATGAAGATATAAGCAAAATTATGGCATTTCTTGATGGAATAACTTATATATTTTCCTTTTCAGTTTCGAATATCTTTACTTTTGTAAATATCGTCTGCGCGTGTGGTTAATTTCCGATAATTTCATTTTACAGTCTAAATATCTGTAATGTTCTCCGACGAAGCATCCTTTCATCTTTCTGGCTTTGTTAATCGCCATAATGTGCGCATATGAGGTTCTAAAAATCCCCATGAATACCGTGAGGCATAAAGGAATTCCCCAAAGGTTAATGTGCCGTGTGGACTAATGCACGACCGAGTCATTGGGCCTTTCTTTTTTACAGAAAAGACGGTCTCATCAGTCGTATACTTAGACATGTTGGAAAACTTCGTATTTCCACAACTAGAAGAGCTTCAGCCACATGTCTTTTTGCAACAAGAAGGTGCACCCTCTCATTGAGTTACCATCGTTCGTAGTTCTTTGAATGACCGTTTAACAGGAAGATGGATTGCGCGGAGAGGTCCAATTCCTTGGCGACCCAGATCACCTGATTTAACGCCGTTTGACTTTTTCCTTTGGGGATTTGTAAAGGACAACGTTTACAGGAGGAGAGTGTCGAACATTGATGACCTAAAAGTCAGAATTACAACCGCAACAGCCTCTGTGGATGCCGACATGCTTGCCGGTACCTGGCGTGAAATTGAATATAGACTTTATATTCTCCGTGCGACGAAGGGGGCACACGTGGAAGTCCATTGACAAGGGTCATGAAACCTTTTGAGTCTATTTAACCATTTATGTTATTAATTTTAATCTATCTTTATTATTTTATGAGTTATTAAACATCAAAATGGGCCCGGGACTTTATAAACACTCTGTATTTTATATATTATTTTTCTGCTAAAGGAATGGAAATATGGTACATTATATTGCAACAACTATAGAATGAACAATTAGTATTTTGTCTCAAATAAACAACACTAAATAAAGTTAGAAAAAACCGGCATGGAAACAATTTTGCATACACATTTAGGTGCTCTGTATAAATTTATTAATGACAATGGAACTAATTTCAGATGGACAATGGAGCTGAATTAAGATGTAACTAAAATTCACTATCGAATAAATATCGCAGGATAGGAAAAAAGTGCTGAATTATAAATGAATTCGGAACTTTACCCCAGACTAAATAAATATTAATGAAGTCTTTCAGTTTTCACTATGAGTTTGTATTTTGCTATGCGTTGGTGCGTTTGGCATGGGAAAGAAAGTCGAAAATAAATACGTATGTTTATTTCTGATTATAAAAGACTGGAAATTCAAAGATTTGGTCTTATTGAAAGTATGTAAGAGTGAATTATATTCTACGTTTTTATTTAGTCTGCTGAAAAGTTTCGCTTAAAACACAAAATTTATTTTTAAAGTGCAATACTACTAATCGATGGAAAAAATCTGAGGAAAGTGTGCAGCTAAATGAGTGATATTGAAATTTGATGAATTAAATAAGGATTAGAGGAATAGAGTAGAAAAGGTAGTCATAAAATCCTCGGATTTCCTGAAATTAAATAGAGTGAAAAGCTAAATGATGGAACACTAATTTGGTTATGTCACGGGGTCAACGACATGAAAATATAATAAAAATTGCACAACTGTGCAAAAGTAATCAAAATAAGCATCTGGAGAATATGTGTATTAACATTCATATTATTAACAAAAGAAGTAATAATAATTAGTAATAGCATTCATGACATTAAAACTAATAAAATATTAAATAAAATAAAAGTCTGAAAGCTTTCATATTTTACGTTACTCCCAAAGGGGCGTTTCTTAGCTTTTAGTGTGCTACCTTTATTTATAAAATACCACGTTCTTTGCGCTTCAACCATAAAATTCAGTTCCAGAGCAATATCGCAAAATAATTTTAAAATGGGCATATCTTTAGAATTTCCAAAACACAGTCTCGCGCGCTGGAGATAAAAATGTTTGTTTTTCGTTCAGTGTTTCCTTCCTCGCTTTAAAATCGCTGAGTTTGTTAATAAAAAATCCCCTAATGTCTAACAAAACAGATAATAAAACTAATTCCAAATTCCAAATTAGGGCTTCCAGATGCTCATTTTCGAAGGAGGATAAAGTTATTCAAATTTTGATAGCTCTAGATACCGTTGTTTTATCAGAATGCGAGAAACATACATATATTTATTCAAATTCTTCATCATTTATTTTCTTTAAATATAATACAGGGCCGTAATGTTTGGTGGCAACATTATGAAAACTGAATCAACGCAGAAAGTGAATCGACGCAAAATGCCAAAACGAAATTAATAACCCTTCTGTGCTAACGCCCTTTGCGATAATAATAATTAATAGTAATATCAGAAATAGTAAAATGTTACTAGAAAATAAAATTAACTATTATAGTGAGGATATAGAGGATAGTGGTGATAATAATGGCGATGATAGGACTTAGCGATAAACAAAATAACAAATAAGAATAAAATTCCCAACATATGTAGAAAAACCATTTGTAGGATTTGGGCGACTGATATTTCATCAGCTAGTTTTAATTTACAGCACGTTCGACTAACAATCAGAAGATCTGCTGTTCGAATCTCGGCAAAGCCACACCAAAGATTTCACGATTCGCACGCAGAAAAACTCAGTTTCTCTAGAGAGGCGCCCGAATAAGATGCGATGGTCTGTTATTCAACGCCACTGTTTCCTTGTGTCGTAATTGGTGAAGTAACAGGTTGGCAATCAGAAGATCAGAGGTTTAAACCCCGGAGACGGTTGTGTCTTAGCCTAAAAATTCTTAATAGCTTTTCTCTGTTTATTTTGTCCGCTTTTTAGATTAAAAGAATGCGAATCCACACAGATTGGTAACAATTCATGTCTTTATAATTTTTTTTTTGCATTTGATGTTTCCATGTTTTGGAAGCTCCTTCATTTTCATAATAATATTTTATTAAATTGGAAAATTTAAATCACATATTCCATAATGAATACTGGTACGTAAAATAATTCTTAGGCCATATAATTCTCTACGATCTTTTTCCATCAAATATACTGAGATAGCATTTAATTTTTGACCAACGTGAAATTCAAAGGAAAATTAATTTGAAAGATTAAAAAAACTGATTTTCGCTCTAATTGATTTGCGTTTATTTTACTTTGACATTTTCGCTAAGCAAGATCTAAAAAATGTAGTTTCTGAGGGCTTTACTATAAATAATTCTCAAACATACGAGCAATAATAAATAATCTGTAAATTCATATGATTGATTTTCAGAAGCAAAAGGTCAGCATGCTAAATTCAGTAAATGTTTTAAGTAAATGCATTTATGTAAATCGTTATCATGCGTTTTACATAAATAAACACGAACGTAAGTTATTTCAGTCTATTTTAAAATTCATCTAAAGTTTTTCATTAGGACAAATTTTATGATTACATACAATTTTAATTAATTTTTACCTCAATAAATGATTTCATAATATGTTGTTTTTATTTATAATACTTATACTTAAGTGAATAAATACTTATATTTTCATTTTAATGAGTTATGGTGTTATTCATATTCAAACGAAAATATAATGCAGATATAGAAAACTTAAGAAATTGGTAAAGAATTTACTAACAAAAACTACTCTTTTTTTCAAATGTTTTACTCTCTAAAAAGTTTTACTTTATTTAATATAATTTCTATTAGCTTAAAACATTTTATAGGGCAAAATGAAGTTACAATTCTTAAAAAGGCGTTTTCAACGCAAATAATGAAAAGAAAAAAAATTATTCCTACATACCAATGGTTTTTGCAACAATAATAAGAATTGCTACAATACATAGCGTACCATTTCACTGAACGTCAAGGGATTCATGCATTGCTGGATTAATGCTGTCGAGCTTAAACTCTTTGGAATGCTCAGACGTTGAAATGTAAATATACTATTTTGTGACGGCAATCTTGAAATATATTTTTCAAATGACAATGGGAAATATAAAAAAGCACTTTATCTTAAACTTCATTCTTTTTTAATAATTTTTATCCAACGGGGAGAATAGTTAAAAATTATTTTTATGGTCATTTTTTCTACTTTTATTACGAATTCTAAGAAAATTAAGTTTGGTTTATTGTTTCTTTTTCTCTGTTGCCAAATGAAAAGATGAAAAGCAGAAATATGCATGAAGATTTAGAATTATTAAAAATTTTTTATCAGCTTTAAAATTGGAGGCATAGAAGAAATAATCTTTGGATTTTATCTTAGTCCATGTCTGAAACAAAAACATGTCACCTTTTTTAAATGAGCAAGAGCTTCTGCATTAAAATTCTGCTATTAAAATAAAACTTCTTGTAAACATCTATTGCAACGAATTTCTATTTCTCATCACGATTCTTTGAAAACTATATCCTTTTTGTGCCATAATTTCAAAGGAAGTTGTTAAGAATCTTTATTCTTTCGTTATTTTCAGAAGATATTTAAATTTTATTAACATTTCAAGAATAAAACTCTTTTATTAATACCAATGAACATTAGTGTTTATCTGACATGAAGGTACAATTTCCCAAAAACTTCTTTTCAATTAAAGTAAGTAAATATTTTATTCTTATTTTTTATGTGAAATTTAGGTAAAATATTTTGAAGCCTTGTTGTTTTTTATACTAGCACCATCAGATAAGCATATAAAACTGAGTCATTAAATTTTAATAAAGGCATTAATAGATAAATAAAAATAAAGAAAAATATCTATTTAAAGAAGAAAATTTAAAATTAGTTATTTTTAATATGATTTTAAATTTCTAGTAATTAGTTATTTTAATTTCTAGTAAAAGTAACTGAGCGTTGCTATTTGTGGATGCCGAGCTGATGTTATATTATTCTGAATTCTCATGGGAAAAGGAAGCAATTTTTGAATTCTTTAAAAATGTTTGAGGAAGAATGTTCTTCTTTTCAAAGAATTAGAAAATTTCAGAAACGTATTCAAAAAAATTAAAATAAATAAATAAATAAATAAAAACTCTGAAAGCTTTCAGGTTTTAAAATACACCCAAAGGGATGTTTTTATAACATTTTGTGTGTTACCTTTATATATTAAATATCATGCTCTTCACACTTATACCATAAAATTCAGTTCAACAGCAATATCGTAAAATAATTTTAAAAGGAGCATATTTTTAGAATTTCCGATACACAGTTTCTCGCGCTGGAGACAATTTTTTTTACGTACCGTGTTGCCATTGCTCGCTTTAAAACCGTTGAGTTTGTTAATAAAAAATTCGTTAAAGTTTTATAAAATATGAAAGCGATAATAAAACAAATTCCAAATTCGGGCTTCCAGATGCCCATATTCCGTTATAAACGTACGTTATTAAAAATTTGATGGTTCTAGGTACCGTTGTTATATCACAATGTGAGAAACATACATACATTTATGAAGATTCTTCATTACTTAATTTCTTTAAATATAATATAGGGATCTAATATTTGGTGGCAACAATTTGAAAAGTGAACCGACATTTATAGTGAGCCAACGCAAAACGAAATTAATAGTCCTTCAGCGCAAATTACCCCTTTGGACTAAAAGTGTAAAAATCTAAAAGCTTTCAGATTTTACATCACCACAAAGGGGCATTTTTTAACGTTTACGGTGTAATTTGTATTTATTAAATATCATGTTCTTCGCACTTAAATCAGAAAATTTAATTCAACAGCAATATCGTAAAATAATTTTAAAATGAGCATATCTTTAGAATTTCCGATACACAGCCTCGCTCGCTGGAGACATTTCTTTTTTCGTACAGTGTTGCCATTACTCGCTTTGAAATTGTTAAGTTACTTAAGCAAAAATTCGTTAAAGTTTTGTAATTGGTAATAAAACAGTTCCAAATTCCAAATTTGGGCTTCAAGACTACCATATTCGGGAACATACGTTATTCAAAATTTGATGGCTCTAGGTACTCTCGTTTTATCACAATTGGACAGACATACATAAATTTTTGCAGATTCTTCATTATTTAATTTCTTTAAAAATGATAAAGGGCTCACTAATATTTGGTAGCAGCACTTTGAAAAGGGAACCGACATTTATAGTGAACCACTGCAAAATCCCAAAACGAACTTAATAATCTTCTGGGAAAATTACAGAAAAAAATCTTAGCTATTATAAATGTTTAATCTTTTGTTCATCGTATGACTCAACAACTTTACGCATTAAACTGAATTTCGATATTGCAAAAAAAGTTATTTTATAAATTAACTTTGTAATTATAAATATTTTATGTTCGATTTCAGTTTTTTCCTAAGAGTTTCTTGAGTAGGAAAGAACATTTATAAACAAATGTCTGCTAAAAGAGTATAAAAATTCTAAAATGTATTTCAAACTGTACAAGCCATAAGGCACATGTCATATTACGAAAATTCATATATCATTATTACAACCTTCTTATCAATCATTTGGGTAAGGACAATTAAATTTTGCATTTCTCTGAAATGTAGCCATTATTTGATTTTGGTATACATTACTAGGGCTACATATCTATGAAGAAAATGCCTTCCATGAGAACATGAGGAAAGGCACGAAAATATCAGGCAAGCAGCACATTCCACCGCCGGAAGTAAAATAGAACGCTAACTATTAATATTGCTAATAGAATTTTGTGTACTGTAACATGAAATATCTTAAGAAAGTGAACATTTGCAGGAAAAGAAAATTTGAGGTTTTTAGAAAGGAAAGCGGTCTGCGAATTTGAAATTGGAAATATTTAGAAGCTTCTTATGATGCAGCTTCTAGCAAAAACTTCTCAATATCACTGGATTCTTTTCATCTAATAAGCGCCAGAAGTTTAGATCGAATTTCAGACGGTAAGGAGCACAAAGGAAAGAGAGGAAAAAATTAGAGGCTACAAGTGGAACCTACAGCGTTCTTGGCTCAAATCAGGGAGATTCAAATATATCAGGATAAAATTACATTTTTGGTAACACTAAGCGATAAACTATAGCTAACCGATAAGTGTGCGCACAGTTGTTACATTTAATGTACAGTTAACACTATGCTATCATTTTTTGAGGTTGTTAAAAGTATTTCTTATGGGTATTCTTGCCATAGTTTTCTTTACAGTTGTAAACGGTATTAATGGATTTAAGCAAGCATTAAATTACGTAAATATATATTTATACTTCAGATAATTAGATTTAAGTTATTAACTTCAATCCTAGAATGAAATTTGCATTTATTTTGCAGACGAAATAGCTCTAAATACTACAGCTATTTTAATGAAGTACTGAAAATTTTCCAAATAAAATCAGGCAATCGATAAACCATTTTTAACTAATAAACATTTTATGCTGTATTACATGCATGTAAGTATTCTGCTTTTCTGAAGAGTGTCTGGATCCGATGAAAAATGAAAAGATTAGGTTATTTGAATACAGCAAAGTATGTGAAAGCTATCTGCCTAAAGGCAGGAATTTCCTCATAGAGAACGTTTCAAGAAAACCATTTCGTGGTTTTCCAAGCTTCTCATTGGAAAACCACGAAAGCTGCCATGCAATCAGTCCTTTCATTAGGATTAGAATGGGGTTGAACTGCCTTTGTTCAGCAACATCACCGATCCACAACTGGTGGGCGAAACATGCAAGAAATTAATGATGAAAATTAACTTAATAAATGAAATTATATGGGAAATGTGATTGATATGCTCAAGAGCAAAAGATATTGAAACTCTCAGCATTCATACTACTTCGAACGTAAAAGTTTACAGCAGTAAAAAATCACATTAGTCAATTATAAATGTACACTAAATCAGAAATGTATCTTAGTCAGTATTATATTATAAAGGATTAAGAAGGTTAAGTAAAAGAAAAAAAACTATGGAGTCACAAGAAAAGAAAATTTATGATAAATATAAATTAAATAGAAGATACTGTAGCAATACAGTTCTAAATTCGTACTTTTTGGTAACGTGTGCTATGTAAAATTTTTGTTATGTTCTACGTTTGCTTTAATATTTATTTTTCTATGAAATTATTACTAATTATCTTTAACTGAAATGTTCTGACATTTATCAAACTTCTAATATATCTAAGTATGTGAATAACATACGATTACTACATTAAAATACAATACTATATTTGGTTGCCATCTGGATTATGAATACAGCACATACGTATGAAGTTTAACACAGAGTTATTATGTAAATTGGAATGAGTTCAAAAAAATAATAAAAACTGTAAACTTTGTGAGAAAACTCGTGTTTTACCTTCATTAACATGAAAAACTATTTTACGCGAATAGAACGTCTCAATACAAATGCTTAATTAATATTTAATGTCATCTGTTGTGGGTAAAATGAAACAGAGTAAAGATAAATTTGGAATGTCTGGTCTCATTTTGCCCAGGAAATGCGTCTCTATCTTATTTAAAATACGGAACGAATGTGAAGGAAACTTGCATATATGTTTCACCTAAATAAATTGAATCGTTTGGAAAATATATTTTCTGTCTGCGGAGAATAATAGACCTTATTTTCTTATGATATTGATCTTTTCTTTTGAGTACCAAAGAACCAACAACAAACACTTTTCGACATGAGTAACGATTTGACATTTTGGAAAGAGAAACTGTTGTGATTTAGCTGATTATTCATTATGAACCTGAAAGTTTTGATAGAATATGTTTCTAAGATACTAGACAAAAAATTTATCTACGAATGAGAGTTTTAGATAAAAGTGTTCTGAAATTTATTTCTTGGGTTTTGTCTTTGCAGAGTAAACGTCTCCTTTACAAAAGAAGAGAGAGTTTTTAACGATATTTTAATAGGCAGTAAAATATCAGAAACAAAACATGTTTTAATTAATTAGAAAATATTTTCATGGAACTTGAAATAGATAAATAAAACATTTTTATATATTTTAAGAATTATGAATTACAAGTTCAATTTTAATTTTAATTCTCTCTCTATATATATAAATTAAAAGAAAATTAAAAAGCCTATGGGTTGTGATAAAGGTGCAAAATAATAAACCAATAATTCACAATAATTTATAATTAGAAGACTCTCCATATACCATCACCAAGGAAGAGAAATTCAATTTTAAACCAGAAGTTATGAAAAGAAAAAAAAAACAGTAGTCAGTATTTTAATTAATATTTTAAATTAGCATTATTTAAACTTCCTTTGCTTTAAAAACATAAAAATCTGCAAAGAAAAATCTTTAAACGCAAAAATACCAAAATTAAAAGTTAAAAATTTAAGCATTGAAAAAGGAGCTATTTTCATTGATCGCAGATTAATCGACTTTCCCTTGATAAGATGGTTTTTATATTTTATGTAGAGGTAGTTAAAATGATTTGGATGTTAATAATAAAGACGAAGTTGCGGTTATGATTCATTTTAATATTTCTTTATTATGTAACACAGATAAATTTACACAATACGTATCTGTTCTTAGAGAACCATATCAGTACCGTTTCCAGTTTTGAAACATGTTTCCATACAGATAGAGAGTGGACTAGCTAGCAACAGAAAAAACGAGAGGATGCCAGGTATCTAAGGTGAAAACCGTATTCAATGTTATTTGAATTTTGGTTTGCAATTTTCCCATTGGCTAATAAAAGATCGCTGTTAATTATTTCGATTTCCAAATCTGAAATCATTTGAAATCATAATTGGCTAATTGGCCTTTACATGGAAAGCCTGCATTATTAGTGGGGTTAAAAAATCATATGACATGCGATTAATTTTTAAATGCCATATTTTAGATTGGTTTATTATAAAGCAGTTAATATTTTAGGGTAGAAAAGGGAAATACTCAAATTAAAGTGAAGATTCGAAAAAGAACTGCAAATTAAATTCGAATTTTGGTTTATGTATTTTCTATCTTACGTACACAAGCACGCACACATGCTTACAAGCATACATACAGAAGTTTATCTGTGACTGATATCTAAACCGAAAACATGTTTATCTGTAACTGAGATCTAAACTGAGAACAGGTTTGTCTATGCCAAATCGGCAATAAACATTATAATGTGTTTCTCCTGTCTTTTTTGCATGCCTCCGTGGTGTAGTGGTCAGCACGCTCGACGCATAACAGAGAGGTCCGTGGTTTGATTACTGGCGATGGCGTTGCTCATTTTTCATTCTTCTGCTTCCAAAAAAATCCTAATGACTTTACAACATTATGATCTAAAACATACACATTCATGAGAAATGACCTCGGAGTTGTAATCGTAACTGAATTATGTAACCATATGAGCTAATCAGAAGAGAGTGCAGTTGTGTAAGAGAAATGACAACGAATGATGTTTGTTAAACATAGGTATCAAGAAAGTAAGAAGCTGTGTCACTTGCGTTTTGCATGAATTAGAATTGCACGATTTCTATCTTTTTCATACAACTACAGCCCACAAAAACTACATCCAACAAATATGATTTGTAAAGTGCAAAATTTTACACGTTACATGTAAGAATATAGTAGTTTCCAAAAGAACGAAAATTAGATTTTTGTAACACCTTAGGTTTTTAATTTTGATTTGTCATCACTCCGCCAAAAATACTGTTCTTATTACTTTAAATTCTGCAAAAGCCTACAAATCAGGAGTAGGCGAGTATATGCCTTAAAGGTAGAAGAAACGTATTGGACATCCATAAACAGTTTTTTAAATTGGAGAGCAATGCAGTTCTCGGAAGCATATGAGACAAGCAGATTTCAAAAAGCAGGAAATGTCTCAAACAATTATACCCTTGTTGTTTGTTTACAGAAATAATACATATCATGGTACGGAATAATTAATAGGCTAAGTATATGGAACGAATACGCTCAAAATTTCAATGAAGAGTGGCGAATGTTTTAATATGACTCAAATGTGAATTTTTTCAGCCATGTGTTACGACCTCGAAACATACACACCAAGCTGTAATACGATATCAGCTTGCTGTGTATGTTTCTGCTGATGTTTGAAACTGGATTATTTAATTTAGGCAAATAATATGACGTAAGCAGTCTGAGGTTCCGTCCAAATTTTGACACAGGACAACCTAATGGATAAAATCTGAAAACATCTCTTTCCTTGCCGTTGTTCTTTTTTTCTTTCTTTTTCGCGAACATTCAAATACGCAGTGAAATTACTAAAAGTAATAATATTCAGTTTTCTCAGTTTATTTGCTGTTCTATCAATTTTATCACTATTATGTATCATTGATAACAATGTTACATTTGTATGTTCTTTGTGCAATAGATGCGATTTTTAAAAATAATATATAAGGTATTTCTCCGGCGTTCTTAGCATGCCTTCGTGGTGTAATGGTCAGCACACACGGCGCGTATTCGTGAATTCCGAGGTTCGAGTCCCGGCAAAGGCATTGCTCATTTTTCATGTCTCCTGCTTCAAAATAAACTAATATCTCTATAGTGGCGCTCGAACTAAAAAAGGTGGTGTATAATGATTCTTCACCACTAGGATTTGGCGATTGGGTCCCTTAATCCCCAGTCTCTCTTTAAAAGGGTTATTATATAAGGCATTTCTCTCGTCTTCTTAGCATGCGTTCGTGGTGTTATGTTCAGCACACTAGGCGCGTATTCGAGAGATCCAAGTTTCGAGTCCTCGCGAGGGCATTTCTAGTTTTTCACGTGTCCTGCTTCGAAATAAACTAATGTCTCTACAATTAAAAGGGAAAACCAAAGTTCCTTCTTCTTTTGCAAGAAAATCAGGAGGGATTTCTGTTTATTTTCCCTCAATGTTCCAACAAAAATCTTGTGCTAGTTGGTAACCTGTATACCAATTATAAACTGTTGCATAGCGTCGAGAATTATAATGCGGTGCCATCAAACAATTAATGGTGCTCGAACTATAGTCCATTCTAAATGAACCTTTGGGCTAGTTTTAAAAGATATTTAATGAACAAAGTTCTAAAGTAATTATGCTGAGAATTAAATTAAAAAATTATGTTTAAAATAATAATGTATCTGACGTAAAAATTTATTATACCTTATTTAAATTCAATTTAAAAATACAAATAAATGGGTTCAGTTTCAAAACAATTAGTTAAGTTATATATTGTATATTCCAGTGTTAGTAAGCTGTTAAGCACATAATTTCCATTTTGAAAAAACGATATTCTCTTTCAAGTATATATTTAGTTGAGGTTCTTGTGTAACTTTTCATGCGGGTTCAACTCTGTTTTTAAATAAATAATGAAATTTATATTTTCTTACAAGTTTAGAGAAAAACCTGCAAAAAGTACATCGGATATGAAGAGAGAGATAAGGAAATATTTAATATTGTCAAAAAACAAAAGAAAAAAATTCTTGTTGCCATGAACGTTCTGCTCGCAGATTCTGGATATTTAATAAAAGAAGAATTTTCACTCCAATTCATTCACAAAAGCAGCTTAGAAAGTAAAGCATTGCTCTTTTAGCATAGTTATTTAAAATACTTGAAAATTTATACCGCACGTAAATATTGAATAACACAATATAGAAGAAGCTTCACGATTTTCCCGCTTACTTTCACAATAATTTCAGATATTGCTTTGTTGGAATAAGGCTTTTAAAACTTCAGCAAAAACAGTTTTGGAATATTTTAATATTTTAAAGTTTTAGGCTTCAAACTCATTTTATAGTTGAAAGAGAGCAAGATGCAAAATAAACAAAAACATCGGATTTATATAAAAAAAGAAAGTTTATAAATTTTTTCTTACAACCATGCATACTACAGTTTGGACTCAATACGTTAATTATATATTTAAGTTCTGAAGCATATTTTAATGAACCTTTCATTAACTTTTACCAAAAAAATGATTCGTGTCATGAAAAGAAACGTAATTTTTATACCTAATTAAAACCATAATATAAATTTTCTCGTACACATACGTAGTTACATTTTGCTTCACGTTTGTAAAACACCTCAAAAGAAACGTTTTCGAAGTGTTTATAGCTTTCAGTGTGCAGATTATGTATCTTAACAAAATAGAAAATAATGTCATTTGAGACAAATTTTCTTTGTTAGCCTCAGGTGCAAGCCATCCTGTCAAGTAAGCACACTGTTAGGTCTTGAATAATTAATTAAGCACTTTCTTTGTGATATACGTGCACAATTCTCCATGTTGCGTTTATTTCTGCCGAAATAATATAAAAACATAGCTTTTCTAACTTAGTTTTACGGTTTTGAACAGCTCATTTTAATAGTTTTGTGTTCTAGAACGGTAAATTTTGGCGCACTAATTCCTAAATTACACTGCTCGTCATTGAAAATGCAACTCCAAGAAGGAGTGGTAGAAATTTATGCAAATTTTTGAGTAGACGCACGTTACTGAGTTATGCCAAGGATGTGAAATGCGCAGCTCTCTGACGCACGTGAAGTAAGATATAAGGGAAGGAACGTTCAGAATGGGCAGTATTCGTGTCGTTATTTCCGTCAGACGAATTATCGAAGAAAGTTGTTTTTTGTCCCGGAGGATACGTGCAATAAGAGAGAATGCCAGGCTGCCGTCAACGAAGGCACTTCCAGCAGATAGACGATTGTACGAGGGGTATGGTGATCGGACTGAGAAAAGCGGGTTGGTCCTTACGTCAAATAGCAGCTGATACCCATATGGATGCGAACACGGTGCATCGGCTATGGAACATGGTTGGAACAAGGAAATGTGGGAAGAAGGAGGGGTGCAGATGCAGCCAGAGCGCCGTCAGCACGCGTGGATCGACGCATCCGCCGACAAGCTGTGGCGGTCCTGCAAGTCACTTGTACCGCAATTCTGCAGCATGTGCAAGATACCCTGGATGTTTCCGTGTCGACCAGCACCATTTCCCGTCGAATGGTTGAACATGGCCTGCACTCACGGCATCCGTTAAGAAGATTGCCATTGAAACCACAGCATAGACGCCAACGTTTAGAATAGTGCCGGACTGGAGCCATGTGGATGACAGAATGGCGAAACGTCGTGTTCTTAGATGAGTCACGGTTCTGTTTATCCAGTGACAGTCGCCGCATACGTGTGTGGCGTTGACGTAAAGACAGATCCAATCCGGCAGTGACTGCGGAACGCCCCACCGCGCGACAGCGTTGCGTAATGGTTTGGAGCGCTATAGCCTACGATTCCAGGTCACCTCTAGTTCGTATTCAGGGCACTATGACGGCCCAACGATACTTGGATAATGTACTGCGGCCAGTGGCAATACCCTACCTTCAGGGGCTGCCTAATGCAATTTTTCAGTAGGATAACGCCCGACCACACAGTGCTTGCATCTGCAGACATGCTCTGCAAGGTATACAGATGTTTCCCTGGCCACCGTATTCTCCTGACCTGTCACCAATCGAACATGTGTGGGATGTGATTGGACGCCGATTGCAGACTCTGCCCCTGCCTCGTTCAGAAGACTGAGCCGACGCCGTTTTCGCTCTGTATTCTGACTATCATTTTGAAATAAAGATAACTTATTGCTGTCTCTGTCTCATTTGCAAATTTCATCACTTTCTGACCACTCCGTCTTGTTGTTGCATTTTCACTGTCGAGCAATGTAATAGAACTACTATAAATGCTTAGAAAAAATTATTTCATGGATGTTATTTATATACATTTATTTAAGTTTTATGCCCTTTTTTATCTTTTTTGTAACTTCAAAATTTAGTGTTTTGAGGAAGACTTAAACTTGAAACTGAAAACAATACGTACGGAGAAATTATTAAACTACTAGCTATTCACTCCCTCTATGTTAGTTTAAATGTTTCGTCTATGATTCGCTTAGATTAAAACTAGTTGTCAATGACATTTAATTGCATATATTAATAATTTAAGTAAATAAAAAAAAACAAGTTTAACCTTTTTTACTTCCTTGTGCGAAATAAAGAAAGGATTGTATTCGCGAAAATTCCGAGTACCATATTTCAAGGAAAATATCCTTTTTGACCACTATCGTATGCAACGAAGTTTTTGCGCGACATCTGTACGTAAGGACAAAATACAGGACTCTTTTTCACAAAACCAATTATGAAACTAATTTAAAATAGCTTCAAAACAGATTTTTTCGTAGTGTCTGAACGTACATATGTACATATATACCTACATACGTACGTACGTTTGTATCTCGCATAACTCAAATACAAGTAGCCTCACAACGTTGAAATTTTCTATATAGGACTGCTATGTTTTTCTTATCTTGCAGTTAAGGCTTTTATGCCTTAAGTTAACTTCCATGCAATAGTTGTAGAATTATCAACAATTTAAAAGTTGTTTAAACTTTGCCAAACTAGAGAAACTAAGCTTCGCATCATCAAAAGTAACGTCTTCTTTTATTAGTGCGAATTAAATCATGCATAATCCATTCTGGAATTATCACTTTAGTTATTAAATTATCGCATATATTGACTCAGCGTCCATAACAATTTAAGTCAGTTTCTACGCCTTCAGTGTCCTTTTGCCGAGTAAGATCAAAAGCAAACTTTCAGTTTTGTGCATCAAAAAATCTGTCTTCTTTCCCGCTGGCCGAATCCCTTGTTTTTGAGTAGAAACTTTAATTTTAATTGTAAAAAATTATCTTTAAATTGTTTGAACTATATTTATGTTTTATATTTTTTTATATTTTCCAATTTGTAATAAGGATGGTTGGAGATTTCATGTATTTTTGCCTTAAAACGTGCTGCGAAGTGAGAATTGAATTAATTGAATAAGAAATGTATCTCTAATGAAATTCGAAGAAATAAATTTAAACGAAATGCAGAAAGAACGAGTATAATTTAATATTCCAAACAAGGAAGTCGTGTGGCATAAACATCAGATTTTTTTAAAATTTTGTGTCTTTTTTTTTAATTATCAGAACTTATCAGCTAGTTATGAATGCTGGTTAATACACTGACTAACTTTTATCTAAATTAAAGACCACAAACGAACCATTATAACCTTTAACCATTTATCTAGTCTGCATTATTTTTCATTTAGAGTCAGCCCTGGATTAATGTTCAATACCAAGAATAACGACAATGGTTAAGCATAAATCAGGGTTTATTCGTGAGTCTTTAAAAAACTCATAATTAAAAGAAAAATTCTCTTCAAAAGTATGAAAGGATTCAAATTTTAAAGATAATTTAAGATTTTTTATACTCCTACTAAGCTCGTTAATTACCAGTCTGCTCTTGGAATCATTTCTGCTAAAAGAACATTTAAAAGTTATTTTTATGCATCGTTTTCTCCGCACTTAGGTTTCATAAAACTCAACAGAAATATCAGAAAAGATTTAAAACCAGCATTTCTTTAGAATTCCTGATAAATTGTTAAGTGTTGTCGTACTTTGTTTTTGTTCGCTATATTATTTCGTTAAAAATAATGCAGGGCGATAACATTTGGTGGCAACAGCTTTTTTTTTAATCTTTTTTTAAGGACACAAAGGTAATACGAATACGCATATGAGGTTTGAGTCTAATGACAGCTCTGGTTCTAATATTTTACCTATACTTTATAGTAGTTAAATTTGAAAAAACAATTATTTTGGTTACGTAAATTAAATGAGCATTTATTCAAATAATACCTTGTAAATAACTTAAGAATAAACATAATTTGAAATGAGGAAACTACGTTAATGATAACACTTACTCTTATTGTTGCTCTTCCATAAAACTGTCTTTTGCTTTCCGCATTTTCCTTAGACAGTTGCGTTTTACGCTGATGGATAAAGATAGAGCTATGAGAAAGCGTTGTTGATTCACCTTCAGTTAATAGTAATTAAAAATTTTAAGATATCCGCATCTCAGTTATGAACGAAGAAGATTTTCGTAACAGGAGTTTATGAAATGAAATGATAATTAATATTAATATATATTAATTATTATATGTATATTAGAACAGTCAAAAATAATTTATTACACTTGAGTAACTGGAACATATTTCTCTTATGACATAAAGAAGATTAAAATTAACTACTGCAAAATATTTCTAGAGTTACGCATAAGTCTGAAATGAAATAATTAGCGAAAATCATCAAACCTGCTGTTCATTAAATACACAAAATAATTCTGGAGTTACTTAGATCCAGTAGGAAGTGCAGATTATGCTCTGACCTATTGTAATAATGAGGCAAATAACGAGATCCCAAATGCTAAAAATAATGACAGCCATAGTTACTAACAGATGGTCCGTTTAGGTTGCGGCTAATAAAAATGAATGTGAGGTAATATCGTTATTATCATCATTACGATCATTGGAAGATAGGAAGAAAAACCATTAGGAAATTCCGAGTTCTAAGGCATTCCAGAAAATTAAAATGGAAAATGACAAATGGGTTTTTGGCGGGGATGGAACCCGAAAAGAAGTGTAGAATTAGGTTTTTTCCTTCTTTCCCGCTTTTGCCCTTTTTTGTTCGTTGTCAGGTGCTATAACGGCCGCTAATGTCGTTTTTATCATGATGGGCTTTGTCAGACTTTTTAATGAGGATCTGTTGGAATCAGGAAGTGGATTAGTAGAGTTTTTACTTCCGAGTCACGTGCAGGTGAAAGTCCTCTGGGAACCTGAATTGACTTCGGGAAGTCATTGTCATGCAACAGAGTGAGTTCTTTGAAATACGTATGCGAAAGGGCGGTGCTAATTGAGCAACGTGAGCTTTGCGGTTCATTTGAAATTGCAGGATATCCGCTAGAGGACTATTAAAGTAATCAATGAGATATATTTATGAAAACTATCGACCACAAGTGAATGTTTTTATGCAAGCTTTTCGAATGACATAAGTCAATAATCAAGTCTGACGTCATCGCGGCTGAATTTCAGTTATTCTGAGCTAATGTTGTTAGGAGTTAGATGGCGCTTTGGTATTTTGAATCTCGAAATGTATTTTAATTTCTGTAGAAGTGAATGAAGTAAAATTCCGAAGGTATTGAACATAATAACTCAGAAGAGCTATAACTAATAATTCTTATTTTTAAAAGCTGAATTAGTTAAATAAATAAAGTGTACACATTTGCAATGTCACACTTTTTCTGGAGTAAACGAATGTTCGTTTTGAGGAAGCATTACAACTGTCATTATTACATCAGTCACTAAACTGTTAAATTAATAGTTACTTCAAATGCTCCATTTTATTTTTTAAAGAACGTTGACAAATTGATATTGTAAGTGCCAGTATACGTAAAAAGCTTGCGCTGTCTATTTCTATAGTATCTATTAGGTTTTACGCTTAATGAAAAATTCGCAGTTTTAACGTGCACATTCTTTAATACACAAGTTGAATATAAACTTGTTAGGTAGTATTAGTTTTCTTACGAAAATGCAACTGAATTTGAGATAAAAAGCAGATAGCAGCTAGAAGTACTACCTGTTGTAATTATTGAATGGAAGGTTGAATTATTGTACTCTTAAATATTTCAGAATTTTCGTTAAAGTATTTTCAGCCGAATTCAAAGCACTACTTTTACAAGATTATCCCATTATAATACACTGGTGAAGTAAATTAAGAAAATTTGCATATTTTATCGAATTGCATGAAAAGAACTGAACTGAAGGAAAAACCACTGCTTCTAGATGAAAACACAAATCTTACGGCAAATACGTAAGAGTACATGTGTATGTAGGCGAAGGCAGCAAGAAACAGACTTTATAAGAGCGTGGAAGGTAAGACGAATTCCGTTCGCTAGCTCACCTCGGCGAATTTCTTGGTGTTATCTTACGGCAATCGGTAAATTCACATCGGAACAGTAAAAATGAGTAACCACCAACGTTTAGATGATGGAATGAGTTGGCGGATTGTGGGGAGGCTAGAGGCAGGGCAATCGCAAGTCCAGATACGCATATAGTTTAATACCCAGCTTCGTGTGAAACCTATGGAAACAGTTCCAGGATGTTATGTTATGTTATGTTATGTTATGTAAAAGTGAAGGGGCCACCTAATATTTGGATCCATCGAGAGAAAGCCTGGGCAAGGTCATCCAAGAGACACGACGACTGTCCATTTTTGCAAGGCGTAACAGAGGGCTTACAACTTCTCAACTCTACGAGACCTGCATGGAGCCACAGGAACTCGTGTAACAAGGGTGACTGTTTCCAAAAGACTGCATCAGATAGGGTTGTTTGCCAGAAGACCCGCTGTTTGCGTCCGTCACGTCTACGTGCAGGAGAGTCCGATTAGCATCGTGCAGGCAACATAGTGATTGGAGTATGAAACAATGGCGACCGTTCTGTTCACCGACGAGTCCCGGTTTAGCCTAAACACCAATTCTCTCTGTACTCTCATATGGAGAGAGCCAGAGACCCGCTACATACCCTCCAATGTCCTCGAAATCAAACATTATGGTAATGGCGGTGTAATGGTCTGGGAAGGCATCATGTTGTATGGCCGCACACCTTCCCATGTCTTTGGCAGAGTGACTGGTGTGAGGTATACGGATGAGGCCTTGGAGTCCTATGTTTGCCTTTTCCGAGGTGCAGTGGGCCCAGAGTTCATTTTACAGGACGATAACGCGAGGCCACGTAGAGCTCTTCTGGTCGACGAATTTCTCGAGAGTGAGGATATAAGCGGGATGGATTGGCCAGCCAAGTATCCAGACGTCAACCCTATACAGCGTGTCTGGGAAGCTCTGGAGTGAGCAATTGCAACTCGCACCCCCGTTCCGAGAATCATCCAGGAACTGAAAACAGCGTTACTGAATGAGCGGGACCAATTGCCACAAGCACTGATAAACTGCCTTATTTCCAATATGACATCATGCTGCGAGGCCTGTATGGCTGTAAAAGGGGACCATACCCCCTGTTAACTGATCTCTTTTCTGTCTTCTGCAACCGCTGTTTCAGACCTTCAGACTCCCATGAGTGCTGCATACGAACAAGTTTGTCTATTATAACTGTTGAATGTTTATTCTGTTTGTAAAATCCCTGTTTTCCATACAAATATTTTGCGATCCTTTGTTTACATTGCAGATTATATATTTATTTTAGAATTATTGATTATTGGTATAAGGACAATTTTCACCGAACGCAAATTAAAAGGACTGCTTATACATTTAGCGATGTAATCTCAGTTTTATTCACCATTGCACTTAAGAGCGATTTCGGATAACTGTGTGTGTACTAATTGTAAATATTGTATTACAATGTTTCTCAATAACAAGGTTAAAGACCTTACGGAAGTAGTCATAGCTTTATGGGAAGAAACATTTTTGCTAAACTAAATCTAATTTTTTAAATGTTCCTTTAAAAAGAAGTAAGCAAACATCTATTTTTTTATATTTTTGTAATACGGTTTTTAAAAATGGCTTCTTTTCGCTAACAATTTATTTCATTGACTTACCATAGCAACGTAGGATTAAAGAAATTGTTCTTTCCAGTATACTTCGCAACACTCATTAAACAACAGAAACAAAAAAAAGATGTATTTCGGTAATGAGATCAGTGAAAGACAAATCAAATTTATTCATCAAAGAAAATTCTATAAAACAAGTATGTTAACTCAACGTAAAATCTATAATGCATGCATAAAGAGTGAAATCCTTCATAACACAAAATACATTGATGAACCTTTATAAACAGTAATATTATTGTTTATGCTATTTCACTTACAGCTATTTGAGAACCACAATCTTCTTAATAACTTCAAGGTTTTTAATACTTTCAACTGTCACGGGCAGTGCTGTTCAAGATACACATCTTGTCTGTGATAGATGGCTGCAGTTCTTGCCAAAAAAAGTAAATCCTGACTTCCATTTTCCCATTCTAATTCATAAATTATTCTCTTTATTCCGACTGTCTTGATATACGAATTTATTCGGCGTTGCCAAAAATTACGACGGGAATTAAGAAGCAAGTAATCGAGCCATCAATAACTCATTGAAAATAGAAATTGAAAGAAAATTCTTTTCTTTTCCTATTTACTAGATAATAAATTCATAATTCCTGGCTAATCAGAATTCAGCGTTTACAGATTTCAACACGACATTTCACCACGGTGATAAATGGGCACGGATTCTTATTTCTTTCACTGTAATCGTGACCGCGATTTATGATATATTATTTCGCTCGCGTGTTTTCCCCAAGAATCATAATGTTTCAGCATATATTACCTCCAATTAGGAGAGCCATTTTTCTATGAGAAGCAAAGACCTGCAGGGTTCTGAATAAAATCAATGATCTTAAAAGCTTGTCCTTTTAAGGATAGTGATATGATATTAAATGGTTTTGTAATTAAAAGGAAAGTTAATTCTAAATTTTACACTCTAATTTATAGTTCACCAAAGTTTTGGGATGTTATCAGTTTGGTTTATTTAGCCAAAGTAAATCCTTATGCAGCATAAAAATTGTTGTCATTGGCGTTGTAATTGTGCAAGTAACTTGACTGCTCGCTCAGCATTCATAATCTTATGTACTGTAGAAAATGTTAGTGTTAGATATGTGAGGGAACGTTTGTGCTAGTACCTGTCTGTTGTGAAACAAAAGGGTTAATACATATATATATATATATATATATACATTTAAAATAGTACAAAATGTATTTTTGAAAAAGCAAAGAAACGAATCTGCACACATGCTGCTTGACCGAAAATAACAAAAATTAAAAAGTAAATGTCGGAAATAATTACAAAATTATTTTTTGTTCTTTATGAAGGTTTAACCAATTTCTTCTCCGGTAAGGAATTACCAAATGGGGTACATTTAAATTTAATGAATCTTCAAATACGTAAACTAAATACAAAATATATACAAAATAAAACAAAACAACATTTATTAATCTCCTCTGCTTAACGCTTCAAACAGAACTTCTCAAAGGAAAAGTGTTTTGAAGCCTTAAACCAAGTTGATTAATGAGTTCTGAATACATGTTTCGTTCCTCTGAATTATTTGAGACTTAAACCCCATTATTTGAATCAAATCTTCACTTTAAAACAGCATTTTAGTGGTTCTCAAACGTTCAGATCTTTCCCCTACATGTATTCGTACACAAATGAGACCAAAAATAATTTACACAAGCTAAAAAGCCTAAAAACTGAGAACATAAAAATAAAAAAATAGAAAACAAAAAATATATTTTTTACTAAAAACCTGCAAAAACCAAAGATGCCTAAAAACCTAAAAAAGGCCAAATTAACCAATTACATAAACCTTTAACATCAAGAGGAAAAATCCTACATCAAGAATTCAGAGTGCATGAAGTAAAAAAAAATGGACGCCTAATAGAGTTGTTGCTGGCCCGTGAAGGTCGAAGCGCAAAGAGATAGAAAGAATGAAAGTTCCCGTGCTTTCCGGGAGTGTTTCATTTGGCGGCGAAACAGGAATCTTGGATGGGAGAATTGAACTTGTGTAAGGAAGCTAACGAGGATGAAATAATGGCGTTGTTTTCAACTATGTTGCTTTACAGAGAATCATACATCAGAAAATGACGATGCATCCAAACAGTCAAAGTTTTAAAACTGGCTGAAAGGTTTCAGAGAAAGAAACAAGTGGTTAAAAAAGGTCGAAATTCTTCACGCAATCGAGCTATAATGCCTCTAGTAAATTAAAATAGGCCCCTTTGTTTAGTAATTACAGGAGAGAATGCCAGTGATTTCAATCAAGTACGTAATTAATAGTAGTGTTAAAATTCTAGCTAGAAACAAAGAGAGTATAGTTATATATTGACATTAGATTACTTGTGGTAGTATATATATATATATATATGTGTGTGTGTGTGTGCGTGTGAATAAGTAAAAAGATCTTCAAAAACCTAATCAAATTGCAGATGATATCAGCTATAAGTGGTGGTAGTAATGCAAATAAAATAAAAATAAAAGGAAAGATATATTTAAAACTTATTTCTTTTGTAGCATCAACCTCCACATGACGATGCAACGAAAGAGGTAAATTCCAATTTAACTTTTGGCTTTGGCAAATTCTGCCTCCTTATTCTTGTACCTGTAGTTTGCCATTGTGTTTCTGTTTTGGTTTCTGCATGTGGTTTATTCCTAATTGACACAGGATGAAATTTAAACGAACTTTTAATTTTGTTTTATTTTGTATTATATTCTCATACATATACGTAATGGGATGACGATCAGGTTTTTTTTTCAGAGGTGCAGAAATGAGAGCTGTGCAACGGGATAACGATTCTCTGCGTTACAATAACTTGGAGGGGCTTTTATACGTAGTTAGAAAGATGACCCTCGAAGGCAGACGTAGCCGTAAATTCCACACATAATTTTATTCATGCATAATTAATTCTGAGGGATCGTATTCTTTTTCTTTTTACATCATCATTGTGGGTGCGCTGGGTACCCCACAAATTTCTACAGATTATTTTTCTAGAACAATGGACAATAACTGACAGAATCTAAGCGGCAAAACAGCGTCTTAATGTAAAGGAGCTGAAGCAAAAGTACGAAGTTATACAATATGGAAGCTCACGAAAAGAAGGTTTCGGTTTAAGTTACTATTAAGAGAAAGTTTCAGTTCTCGATATTTTGAGTTCAAGTTCCATATAAGCTACGTCATCAGCCTTACGCAAATCATATGAGATGGACTTTTCTAGAAATGACGCAGTCCAGAAGGAGGCATTACTATTACACTTTAAGCCTAGTCACCTAAGCTGGCACATGATGACTTTGAGCGAGGTGATACTTTAAGTTCGAGCTGCATGATTACATGCATTGACAAAATGACAGTACCATTTTACCTTCTCTAAGGTGTGCTAAATCGACTTCTGAATGGTGATCTCAAAAGTTTGATTATTCGATGAGGTCTTTAGTTGCATTTTTAAAAAATATTTTATTTCTTAATGAGTTAAATGATCTAAAAGCAATGCACATATTTCACAATAATATGTATATACCCTTAATTCATTTTTAATACCATCTCTAATTAATGCCATGTACATTAAATATAATTTATCTGAATTGTAAATATATTGCTTAGAAATCGAACAGTGGCAATACTAATTTATGTACGGCATAAAATAAAATCCTAACTGCTAGATGTTGGTAGATAATCCTAGCTGGTCAGATGCACCAGCAGGTGCAGTGTGTAGACTTTTGATTAATGAATTATCCCTTACATTAATTAATGAAGTATCCCTTACAATGGTACGCACGTATGTTGAAAGGAGAAGAATAGACTCTTGTGTGAGCCAATGTCTAAAGCTGTGTAGCCACGATATCGAAGCAGTGAAAAGTGAGTTGGATATAGGCAGATTATACAGAACGAAAATGTCAGAATCTTCATGAGAAATGCGGGAAATCCTCATTTCTTTATAGCATAGCATCCAGATGAATAACGTAAAAGCCAGTAGTAAAGAACACTAAATGTAGTAGACAAGCCTTGGCCGGGCTACCTCACCCTTATAGAAGAAAACGTGCAAGCTGTCGGTGCGTTCATTGCTGATGATGACTGGAAACTAGAGGATCCGCGAGCTACTCCGAGATGTAGAATTATGTGCTAAAACTGGGCTTTTTTACTGTGAACAAACGCTTGGATAAAAGAAAAGCTGCTCTGAGTTCAACATTTGACGAAATAGATCCATACTATTCAAAAGATTTGCGTTATATATTGTCTCCACAAAATCTCCACTACCTCAGGAGCTGGAGGATTACAGTGATTCTTATTTACAAATGTGATGGAATTATTTCAATGCATACCATACCTCACAGATTGATAGAATTGCTCTTGATACTTCACTCCAAGGGCATATAATACTGCAGTTCTTATAGGGAGCATAACCAGTGATCAGCTTTGCGAAAGAGACGATTACACTTTCTCCAGAATCTTGCCAGAAATTTGCTGCGCTAGTTTGCTGGACACCAGAACTTTCTGACCAGCTGGGATTTTTTATATTCATTCGTTTTTATATATTTCATGCCTTTACTATACCTTACGAACTCCGCTTTAGAAATGAATTCAGAGGTCCAATAAGGTCACTCTTTGAATATACAATCACTGTTCAAGTTTATAACATGGAAATGATTACTGAATCATGAGGAATTCGACAGCTTTATAACCGTAACCGCTATTGAAATGTGCTTCTACGTATTTGTAACCTTAACAGAAAATTTGTCATAGCAGTTACTTTAACATTATTATCTTCTTCACATATATGACTGAAACTACTATGATCTGTTTGCGACATTGCAAGATCCGAGCAGTTGAGTAATGAAGTAAAAGCTGCAAATAAAACATGAGAATATATAACTTCATTAATATCATTAGCTTTGCGGAGAAAGAAAAGCGGAAAATCAGCTGTGTTTTAACCCATATTTCCTCATCGTCCTAAAAATAGGACAGCACGCATAAATGGTCTTTTGGAATAATTTAATTCAAATTAAAGGCGATTTATTATTTAAGAGTCATTTAACTATATATTTGTCTTTATCGCAAGTTAGAAATAATTCAGTTATTTTTTATATTTTTTTCCAATGGGGATTTTAGCAGATGTTTTTACTTATGTTTTCAATGTACAAGTTGTAAGGTTTTAGTTAAACTAACCAAGTTTTATTTTAATTTAAATCTGTCTATCTCCTCTCTGCTTCAACTTCCCGTCAGAAGAAGCGCGCGGTTTCAGCTTATGCTAATTTTGAAGTACAGCGAAGTACTATTTAAGCCAGAGGTAGAAACCTCTCGGTGTGAGAGAGCTTAGACTCAGATCACGGTCACGCCGCTCAACGTTCGTCTGACCAGCTAGCCGTTTAAATTTATAAGCCATAGTGCTTACTACGTGATTGCATTGTAAAACAAATTTGAAGTGCGTTAGTATTAGTATATCTTGCTAAGCACCCTTTTAGGTAGAGGCCAATCTCCGCGAATTGCTCTGCGAAGCAAACTTTGATTTAAGTTCTATTTTAGGTTTAGTTTTAAATTTATTTGATTGTTAAGTTCGACCGAAGTGCGGTCTTTTACTTTCTGTATTTCTCCCGAGTTGGGAAGTTTGCATTTAATAGTGATTTAATAAAAGAGGATTTCAAATCCCTTCACGTGCAGTTACTATCTAGCCCAGCAGTTACATCAGAACAAAGCTCACATCTAATCAGCTCACTGTTCCAGTTCAGGACTGAAAACTTCATGTTAAGAACCCTTTACAGAATTTACCATGTTCCACAGAACACTCAGTCCTCATAAAGTTTTCAAAGTTTTTAGCGCCAAGGAAAACATACATGTACATTTATTGAGGTAATATTCTATACTTTTATACCAGTAAAAAACATTGTAAAAAATTTTTATCTAAAAGATGAATTTTCGTTGCATTTTTAACTGTCCTAAAAATAGAACGACGGTAAAATTCACTACTACATAATTCCCATCAGCTTGTAACGAAAATATCCTTTCTTTCTCTGTTAGTTTCCAAATACTGATGTTCTACAACTAAGCCAGACACTTTAGTCTAGCTGGCAGGAGCACGTCAGTTGACAGACAAGTATGTGAGGTGTAGGGGAGGGGTTGAGTAAATGTTTCAAACTCTGACTCATGAAGTCAGTTTGTACTCTGAAATTCATCGAAAGTAGGCTAAATTTCTGTTTTTTTTTCATGCTTGAATTTTGCTTTTTCTTTTGGAAAATTATTTTGATGTTAGTACTATGTGACGTGAGTTTTTAACTGTGCAGTAATCTTCGGATTTTTTGTGGACTTCAGATGACAGTGATTCAGTCGACATAAATTATGAAATAGTGAATTTTCCTCCGAATTTCGATGCATTGGGTTACAAAGAGGGAATTATGAGTCATCTACAAGAGAGATGGAAGGAATAATTTGTGATGAAGTAAGTCCTAAAGAGTTTGCAGGCACTACTAAAATTTTAGTGTCAAATAATAATGAGGAACATGATGTAAATCCCAAATGGGTAAAATGTGAACCCAAGTTTGAACGTATTCCGAAGGGCTTCCCTCATGAGACACTATTGGCTGCTTCATGGAAGCTCAAACACTTATTTAGTGATGATAGTATGACTGGGTGTTCAAAAAGTTAATGAAAATTTTCTAAAGTTTCAAAATGAACATGTTATTGTGAAAATCCCAGAAAATAAACAAAGAAGATTCCAGCTATAAATCTGCGCAGCAAAACCATCAATTATGTGTAAAAAATGAAATTTTAGACTATGCTGAAGATGCTTTCTTCCATTCCACCTACGTAAGAAGGATTGGCAGTGGATTATACCATTGTCCTATTTTTAGGACAGGCTGTATTGACCAAACTAATACAAATTTGGTAAACGTTTTGACTTTATATGTTTTCATAAACTTAGAGAAACACATATTTAAGAACTCTTAAAAATATATTAACTTTTTCAATGCTTGGTGTGATACGGGTTAAACGAAGAATCATCCGTTTGTTAGTTGAAAGTACATACTATTAATATTGCGACGTAGAAATGTAATAATTTTGTACAATTTTACTAGTAGCGCCTTTGAAAAATCTATGCATTTATCATAGGTCTTTGTATAATACAATGCGAAAAGAGTAATGGAAGAAAGTAACAAATAAATAAAGTTTCATTCCCATAAGTGATCAAATAAATTTTCTAGTTTATTTCAAGTGTAAAATTCGAAACACATGATTAAATATTTTTATGGTAGTCAATCTAATTTTCCTTTTTTTAAACTGCTTTTATTTCTCTTTATTTCCCCTTTTTACCTATTTAAAACTTCTTTTCCTTTAAAGAAATACCTTAAAGCTAAATGGGATTTCATTTTTGATGGAAAGTTTGGAAGATTTTATTAAACCGCTTTTTTAAAAGAAATCCCTAGTTCTGCTCCAAGAATCTATTTAAAGGACACGTTCTTAGGCCTCATCTTCCAGACACAATTTACTTAGTCTTTTGTACAGTTAAATTTAACCGATTTAGATGGCACTCAATGTTATTTAATAAAAGCATATTTATAAAATTCGCTGTTTTAAATAATAGAGTTAATATTATTGCCGTATTTTATCGCGCATTCCCACGTCACGTATCTTTCCCACAAACATTCTGAAAATTTTATATATATTCGCGTAATTTTCACCTTCCTTAACATGCTCAGAGGAAAGTTCTCCTAAATTTTAAAATTCATTCGTCCAGGTAAGGATTGTTTTCGTCACACTAACAAAGGCAAATCGTCGCAAATACCTGCTTCCGTCACTACGACGTCACATTATGACTTCACATTAACGTCACAATATGACTTCGCACTATAACAAAACCCTTTGTAACTGTTGTTCCATGCCAGTCTATTGCAAGAACAGATCCATCACAGCGAAGCAAATACGAACTGATATTCAGTCGAAGATTTTTCTGATTACTTGTGGGTGATTTGAGACCTAAGGTGTAGCAGCAATAACAACAAAAAGGGCGAGATTCACGTTAATGGGAAGTAGAACTGAAAATATCTTATTAGATATTATAATGTTAATCTTACTATGTACTCTTATCGAATATAAACTTCCTTTAAAGAAATAGTATTGGCACAGTTATCTTCAGTTTATCCATGACTACGTTTCATATTTTACGTTTTTACTGTAACCGCGTCCTTGGAAAATTTACTTATTTGCATAAACTTCCTTGTCGTTTTCGAGCTATAAAATTAGTAAAAGAAATTGGAAAAAGTTGAGAGAAAATGTGATATTTAAAATGTTAACTAACAAAGGTCTTTACATAACTGACTTCGCATATTACGTTATAATCCTTCCTTTCTATTACATAGCTGTACTTCATTAAAAAACATAGCATTGCCTTGTGTGTGAGGCAGCTTTTCAGCAAATGAATCTGTATGTTTTGAAGGTATTGAAAGAAAAAATAAGATATCCTATTTATTGTGGCCTGATGTCTTGAAGATATTTTAAGAGGTAGACAATTTAAATGATGCAAGTGCCTTCCTCTGAAGGAAACTAAGTAAATCATGCCAATTTAATAGTCCAGAGATCAGCATCGTAACACACAGGTTAGTATTATGCTGCACATGTTAGATATATATCGTTTCCAGAAAGGCCGTTCGGGGAAGAAATGCTCTTATTTTATTCAGACCAATAAATAGTGTGATTCCTAACTTACGAAACGAAAACTTTAAGTAATAATATAGCAAACTACAACAAACATTTTTCATACTGGAATGTATGAGTACAAGGATTTGAATTTAGAAATAGAACACTCTGCAGTGTATTTTTTGCAGACGAACTACAGGAAAATATCATAAAACTATTTAACTACTAAAATAATCTAATACAGAAAAAGTCTTCCATAGGCCCAATATATAAGGAGATAAGCTGGAGCGCAAGAATTATAGAGGAATTACGCTCTTGAATACATCTTATAAGATATTCCCAAATATCCTATCAGACCGACTAGTTGCTTTTACAAAAAAATAATTTTGGTACCAGTGTGGATTTAAATAGTGTTTCATACCGACCAAATACACAGTATTAGGTAAATACTCGAAAAGACAAAAGGATATGTGATATAGATACATACCACCTTTTCAATGGTTTTAAAAAAAACTGCTTACAGAGTGAAATTGTTTCAGGTGATCCATTGAGGAATACCTGTAAGCTGGAAGTTCAGGCGATGCGGAGTTGCAAATACGTTGAAAAGTTTTGAATTTGTTAAAGATTACCTTTAGGAGAGTAAAATTGGGAAATGGTTATTATATTTCTTTTATACCGTAAAAAGACTAAAGCATGGCGATACTCGTTCCAATCAACTGTATAATGTCGCCCTTGAAAAAGCAAAGACTCGGGCATACAAACTGCAGTTGTTGGCCTTTGCTGATGACATTGAAATCGGGGGAAGAACGAAGGCTGCAATAGTTGAAGTGTTTTGTGTGTTTGAGACGGCAGCAAAAAATATTGGTTTGACGGTGAATGAAGAAAGTGCGCATAACAATTACAAATAGAAGACATAACCTGATAATGCTGAATTTAAATGGCTATATTTTTAAGGAGGTCAAACAATTTAAATATTTGGGTACAGTTGTAAATAATAATAATGATATAACTATTGAAACCAAGGACCGAATTAAAATTACTAACAGATGCTATTATAGATTGCGAAACAAGTTTAAATCAAAAAACAAACAGTAAAACTACAAAACAGTTGTATACGAGCGTAGTTCGATCTACAGTGGTGTATGAAAGCGAGAGCTGGACAATGAATAAAGCAGATGAGGGTAGAGTAATGCGGAGTATGACCACAAACGAGGTGGCTAGACAGTGCTCAAAAACGGTTAAAGAACGTTGGTGTTGATAGGCGGACGACTGTGGCGCTGGATGGTCAAAATCGCAGAAGCTGACTGAAACAACCTTGGGAAGAAATCGGCTGTAGAGTGTAAGAAGAAGAATATATAAAAAAAAGAACTAGTGCAGAAAATATAGCAAAAATTAACAAAAAATTGAAATTCGCTGAATTTTTACACTTGTAAAAAATCTATTGTGATGTAAAATAAATCTTAGAAAATCCTTTAAAGTTTAGAAACATAATCACGATTCACAATGGGATATATTATGCTCTAGAACTGATTTCTAAGCAGGGCATAACTAGAACTGCTTGGAAATCTATTCTAGAGTATAACTATGTTAATCAGTTCTATGGCATACGTATTGTTTCATGTTTTATTACGTTTTTTGCTTATTATTTGCAACAAATTATTATGTTTATTACTTGCTGTTTTAGAATGTTGTTTCAGGTTTAATCATGTTTATTCATTGTTTATTCTTTGCAACAAATGCTGGCCTACAAATGTTACACCGCTCTGAGACAAAAATATTCTCAGTTGTACATTCTTAACTCAGATGCCAATACTGCTTTCGAGAATCGTTAACATGATTAAAAGAATAGTTATCTTACTAATTTGAGCTGCTGCCGAAAGATTCCAAACTTAAAATAAAACCTGATGTCTTGGCGCAAAGTAAGGGATGAATAATTGACTTTCGTAGCTCACCCAAACAACTTAAAAGTACAACGAGAGAGCTCCTTGAAAAAGAATGGGAATTCTTTCCCGTTGTTTCGCCAGTTGTTTGTTGATATTCGGAAGCATTAACCATAAAATAGTTGCGTGATAAGGTCCAGTTACGGTTGATTTTCACGCACTACATGCTGGTTAATGATTCTAGAATCACCAAAAAAGATAATCATTATAACCCCCAGAAGAATTTCCGTACTTTACTGTCTGACGTTAGATGTGGTTTCTGGGGGCACGGACTCGAAGCTGGGGAAAATATTCTATGAAATCTGTAGATCTTCTTTTCTTGCTTAAGTTAGAATCTTGTTTCATCGTAATTCGTTATGTAAATAATAAACTGGATTCATGCTATCTTGAAATTTTATGCATGAAACCTAATTAATAGTTAAATTTGAATAGAACATTGGGATGTTTAATGCATAAATTACCATTTTCATAATGTTTATTTAAAATACATATATCTGTAATATGTTTTTGAATAATATAGATAGGCCTAGTTGCTGATTTTAACACGTAAAATATTCAAACCTTAGTGAAAAATTGTACACTGTGAACAAAATACTAAATGTTTCTATTTTTATTCTGTAACTCTTAGGCTACATTGTCCCTGGAATTCATAAAGCCTTATGTTAAAATAAACGCTAATCTAAAGACAACTACTGCTTAGTTGGAAATTTAAACATATGTATATTTTAATAACTATGGAATTCAAGTTTTTAATAAATCGTTTTTATTGTGCTGTTGTGAGATTTTTCTACCTCATTACAGTGTGTCTCGTGATGTAACTGGAAAGTACGTCCGGTTAGGAAGCGGAAAGTCTTGGTTTTGAGTCCCGAAGGAGGCACAACACATTTTCATTTCTTTTGTTCCATTAAGAAGGTCTTAATGGTCTCTACATAGTGAAAATAATTAGGGAGCATATCAGTCTGTTGTCATCGCTATTTGAGCAGTAGTAAAGAATTAATGCAAGGTGAGATTGTAAAAAAAGGTAGTAAGTAATAAAATTTAAGACATTTATTATTCTTAAATCTTACATGCGCTTCAAAGTGAAAAATGGTTACTGCCTTTTATAGAATACATAATCTAAGGAAAATCAAATGCATATTGTCTGCAAGATTAATTGAAAAGTTAAAAAAATTTGTTATAATTATGAAATACATCATAAGTATAGACTTATATTTATATTTAGCTTCACTTGATTGCTGTCAAACCTAGGTTCACAGATTTAATTCGAAAACAATCATCTTTTATTGCTGCATCTCAAGAAGTGGCAAAACATTCTTGTGGAGCGTATTTCTGTGGTTGTCTGGTAAGTCCTTCACATATTTGCTACTCTCTTCATAGCCTATGACTTTACTCAAAGACACTTAACTTAAATACAGAAAAGAAAACCTGGTGGAGCTTAGATTTTTACCTGGCACCAGAGGGTTTTTTTTTTTTAAGTTTTGATGGTCTATCTGAGCTAGCAGTCTACCAAGCTACTTTTGGATTTACCCCTACTAACACAACATTTTTTGTCTTTTAAACTTTATTATCGAACGTGGCTTTCTTTGAATTTATGCTATATAAAATTCATAAAAGATCATAAAATTTTTAAAAGCGGAATATTTTTTAAATTCCTGC
>KK117931.1:319150-368718 GCA_000611955.2 Stegodyphus mimosarum
ATATATATAGATAGATAGATAGATAGATATAGATATATATAGATATATATAGATATAGCTATAGATATATAATGTCAGGTTTTAAGAAATCGTAAATTTGAAGATTTCATTATACATGCATTTTTCAAAGCTCTAAGACCAAACTTGTGAAATCATAGACATACCAACAGAGGGATCTTGCAAAAGCTTCAACAGTAACGAAGCGTTGAAGCCGGTCACTCATTCTTGCTGAAAATTAAAGCTGTGTCATCCTCAGCAAGCGGACAATACACGAACAAAATTCTATACTTGTGCTACTTTTTTCGTTCACAATTCTGACATATGGTAGCGATGGTTGTTAACTTACCTTTCGAATTCTCTGCTTACATTTTTAAACTAAATGAAACTGTATTTTCGATGTTATTTATCTAGTAGATTTTCTATGTCATTTCAATTTATATTTTCAAGGCAATTTTTATTTCTGAAAATTATGTAGTTATTTGTGCGAGACTGTTTTACGTCTGGAGAATCGAAAACGTTTTGAGTATGGGATGTAAATATTGTCTGTAATTTTTCGGTTTTCTATATTCTGTATATTTTATTTAATAGCTCAATATCGGAAAGAAACGTGATTCAGTTTTCTAGTGTTATTTAGATTTTAATGTTTTATATTATTACCCCTTGAGATGTATTACAGATCTAGATTAGATCTAGGACATACATGAAAATATGAATAATTTAAAAATGTATTTTCTGATTTTAATATGATTTATAAGTTCACTTTAAAGAAATTAAAATTTGTGCTCTAGTATGGGATCGTCTTAACGTTTGCTTTGTGTTTGTAAAATTTAATAGTATGCTTCTTATAATACAGTTTTAGAATTTTCTTAGGATGGCTTAATCTACATCTATTAAATTATTAATTTTTGATTTAAGCTTTTGATTAAATATATGTAAGATATAACAAAATACGGTGGCTGCGCTAAGACATGTTTGGCGATCTCAAAATAAACTCTTCTAAATTTGGAGTTCTCTCCCCTAAATTCTTCTGTTCTTCCACATTCGAGATCTTTCAATGTTGCACATCGCTGCTTGAAAAATAAAACTAAAATCCGAAATTAACCAATCACAGACTTGGTTGTACGTTTGCATCATACTTAGTATAAATACTCTTGGCAAGCAATTACGTCACTTATTCCTTTTCCTAGCTTCCGCCATGCCAACATCCATTCTGCTTTATTTTCTAGTCTAAGATGTCTACGTCTTGCTTTTAAAACCAATTTTCGTTAAAAATTTCGTATTTAAATATGATTGAAAAAATATCCTGTCTACAGAATTGATCCAATCTGTAGACAGTATCTGTATATCCAATGTGAATTACTCTGGAATATAGTGATATTTCGAAACGACCACATCCGGAAGTTACTAATTTTTGTATCTAGTTTATAAAATCTAATACAAAAAATATTAGTTACTTAAATTTTAGAGCAGTACTTGATTAAAAAATCACTTACTTCATTGTAATTAAAAATGTCTAGAGTACATCATTTCTGGTTTTTGCATCTATCTCTAATTGCGCAATGAAAATACTACATATACTATATACATGCACTTATATATTAAGTGTCATATTAGCATAGATAATTATAAATAGAAAAACAAAATTTATTAACAGAAAAAAAGCCACTGAAGAACAGTCTTAATAAACATAATTAAGTAAAAAAATAGAAATTACTAATAAAGTAACATTCGCAAATCTAAACGAGTTTACGAAATGCATAATCAGGGCGGTCGCTCGTATGTTGTTTTTTTTTGAGGCAAAAAAATGTATTATATTTTTCAGATCTATTTTACTTGCCTTTTCATGCTTGTCCAGTCTCATTCGTCTGTAATCTTTAATGAGCTTTAGCTTTGAAAACAGTCTTTCTAATGAAGCACCTGTTACAGAAATCCTTACCTGTATACATTTCAAAGCCCCTTTCTAGGAAATAGTATTTTTTAAACAATAGGTTAACAATAAGTTTTCCAACTCGGGAATGGTCATATTTTCGTTACGGTCATCTTTAAACAATTGTAATGTGTTTATAAACTGTAAAGTAAGTTCTGGCGATAATATTCCAGAATAAATAGCTATTAAATGCTTCCCAGGCGGTATCAATGGTTAGGGGAGCCGACTGCGATACCAAAGAGCTCGGGATTGAATCCCGGAGAAGGCATGATTATAACTGTTCGTTCCTTCATAGGAGGTAGAGGTGGCCCACCTATTAGGTGCCTCCATAATAAAGTGACCACCGTTTCTGGCCTTCCAAACGTCTATGATGATAACTTTTGCCACCATTTGAAAAAAAATCTACTAAATTCTCACGTTTTTGTATTAATTCAATTTTCTTAACATAAATTATTAGAATGGGATTCCAAAAAACTAAATTGATCTCTTCTGTTTGTCATGCTAATAAATCGGTAATTTATTTGTGCGAAAATAATGTATAAAGCGCAGTAAAATAAATTTACTTTAAAATACTTTTCACGGGATTGAAATTTATAATGTGTCGAAAAGTCATCAAAATGATATTTCATTTTATTTCGTCTTATGTTAGAAATACTGGCATAATATCCCATTTTTCGGCGACTTGTTTCGATTCTGCTAAAAGGAGTTCAAATGTAGTTTCATTGTATTTATGCAGACCTTATGTAAACCCTGCGTAGCTTCATCTAGACATATATACGTTTCTTGTGATATTTTTGAAACGTTATTTATTTAATTTAATGCTTTATGAACAAACATACAAATCCAAATAAATTCAAAATTTGCTGTTTTCGTTTTTATCTGCATAACTTCTTTACATTGCTCTTTTTTATTGCTTTTAAAGCGAATTTCGGTTAAAACATTCAAAATATTATTATAACATAATTTTACTGAGTTTAATGAGGCATTTCTATCTCACCAATTAGTCAGTTTCGGTTTTTTAAAGATATTTCTGACTCGACTGAAAACAAATTATGGATAAATCCCATTTGTTTATAACTTTACCACAGAAGGATATATATATTGTAATATATTAAAATGATGCAATTTCTTTACAACCACTTAACAACATCATTAATGGTGAGGCTTAAGATGTTAAACGATTAGTGTACATATTCTGCATTTGTCTGAACCCATTGATAAGACAAGTGCCATCACATCCTTATACCTAACACTTTTTAACTGAAATTTCATTCTCATTGAGAAAAGTGAAAATGAGTTGTTTCAGTCCTCGGATGAAGGATCTTTTTCAATGTAAAACCCGATAAATATTTCTTTAATTATAAAATTTATGGGCTCTAAATTATCATCTCGTGCAATATAAACATGTCTTAAAACGGCACACGGCACTCATTTGATGCATCCTCGAAATATCTTGAGATAACTTATAACGCAGTTTTTACGAGTTTGTAGAAAAACGTAAAGCACACGTATTACCTAAGGAGGCAAGTACGTAGGTGTTCTGGTTGCCTCTTTCATTAATATGGTATGTGTAATCTAACCAAAATAGTCTATTCTATCATAGCCGTTTTTGGCTATGGGTAAGAAGTATTTCATTTTATGCTCAAATGTAAAAACAAAATACAGAAAATTTATTATCGCAAACAAAACAGGCTATTATTTTTGGCTAGACTGAGCATTACTTTTGATAAGAATGCTGTTATACTACAAGAATCGGTACGCATAAATACAAGAATTAATTACGCAGCACTAGAATTAGCAACAAACGGTGACTGTGGTATTCAATTTCCTTTCTAATTTTTATATTATTCGAAAAGACGCTCTAAAACGCTTTTATAGTTAATAACGCATTTCGTTCACAAAATTTAAAATAACATCTGTTCGTATAAAATATCAAAGACGCATATGGTAACAAAGTTATTAATTTAACATTACTTTTCTAATGTTGAAAAATCGAAATGTAAAACGTAATGGCTCTTTAAACACGCGGACCGTTAGATATTGCTTAGTCTTACCTAGCTATAGATAAGTCACTAAAACAAAGTAAATTCATATGTATAAATCACAATGATTGAATTACGAAATGGACAAAAAAAATTAGCTCACCAAGAAATAATTGCGGGATCGTAACGAAACTTGCAATGAAGGTACATGTCGGGGAGATATGCAAGTGATTAGAAATGCAGCCTGATTGCGCATTACGTATAGCCGGTAGAGGGCGTTGAACGTCGTACTCTGTGGAGTATAAAACAGGTAACTAAAGCTTTGTTTCAGTGTGCTGAATCATTTACAAAGGAAGAGCTGAGGTAGACATGCCATTACGCCGTGTTTGAAGACAACATGAGCAGTTGTCGCAGTTTGAGAGGGGGAGAATCATCAGGATGATGGAAGCTGGGTGGTCAGCTAGGCGAGTAGCTCGTCAATGAGGCCGCTCTGATTGTGTTGTGAGGAGGTGTTGGGACCAGTGGACCCGAGAGATGTCATGTACACGAACACCAGGCTCAGGACGCCCTCGACAGACCAGTCGTCGAGAAGACCGCCACATCGTAAGAAATGCACGCGTACAGCCAACTGCTTCATCGGTCGCCATCCAGGCACAGGTAGCACCTTCACTAGGGGCCCCTGTGTCTTCTCGAACCATACGAAGGCGCCTGGCGGAAGGACAATTGGTATCGCGGCACCCATTACGTGTGCTGTCCTTGATGCCCACCCATCGACGCCTTCGTTAGGAGTGGTGTCGAGCACGAGGAAACTGGACTGCAGCGGAATGGAAACAGGTCGTCTTTAGCTACGAATCCAGATTCAATCTCGGCAGTGATGACAATCGTGTGCGTGTGTAGAGAGCCCGTGGTAAACGTCTCAATCCCGCCTTTGCTGTACAGCGATACATCGCTCCCACAGCTGGTGTGATGGTACGGGGTGCCATTGCTTACAATATACGGTCACCTTTAGTATTGTTCCGTGGCACTATGACAGCCCAGCGATATGTTCATGAAATCCTGCAACCACATGTGTTGCCACTCATGCAAGGGCTCCCAGGAGCCATTTTTCAACAAAACAATGCTCGGCCTCATACGGCAAGGGTGTCACAAGACTGTCTCCGTAGTGTTACTACCCTTCCTTGGCCTCCCCGATCCCCAGATTTGTCTCCAATCGAGCCTATCTGGGATCACGTGGGACGACGAGTCGGGCATCCCACGAGTTTGAACGAACTAGAGGCAAGGTTACAGCAAATATGGAAGGAAATGAGTCAAGACATCATACAGAACTTGTATGACTCAATGCCCGATCGTATCGCATCGTGCATTCGCGCTAGAGGGGATCCAACGGAGTATTAACTCCTCCGTTCTTTTTCTCTGAAATAAATTATCCCTTTTCTTTGATTTCCTTATCATTTACTTATATCAAAGCAGTCATTACGTATGTAAAATTTCATTTCATTTTGACGACTCCTTCTTGGTGCGCTAATTTTTTTGTCCATGTCTATTTTAATGACTAAATCATGATTTATTTTTAACTGTGATTATTATGACATATTTTTAACAATGAGTATTATGGTTTATTTTTTAACTTATGAAACTAAGGAAACAGAAATTTTAGTTTACAGTACCTTTTATTTCCTTACTGGTTGCACGTTAATAAGATAAAGAATTTGCAAATATCTACTTTTGTAGTTTCTAATTATTTGCTTTAAATTTTATATAACTTTTGATCGTATTTTTTCACTTATTAACAACATTTTCATTATTCGTTTTAGTTAAAAGCTCAAATGTGTGGATAAGGAATTTTTTTCAATTACCGTTTTGTGCATAATTTCTGTTAATACTTTATTAATAATATTTTTTTATTATGCTTATATTTAAATATTTAATTTTAGAAGTGTATTACTTTGATATCTTTCAGTCCTAATTTCAGTCAGAAAAAATATTTTGTGTATTAAAATATCGTTGAAAACATGATAGAGTTTAATATCACAGACGTTTAATATTAAATTATAATTTATTCAAATGGGCTTTATTTTTGAAGGACTATTGTTTTCGTTTTGCGATTTTGCGTTGTCAAATTGTTGCCACCAAAAGTTGTCGGCTTGTACTATATTTTAAAAAGCTAAATAATGAAGAATCTGCATAAATGTAGGTATATTTCTCCAAATGTGATAAAACAACGGTTACCTAGAGCCATCCAGTTTTGAATTACGTACGTTTCCACCCGAATATGCTCATCTGTAAGCCCGAATTTGGAATTTGGAATTAGTTTTATTATCTATTTCTTAAAACTTAAACCAATTTTTGATGAACAAACTCAACGTTTCAAAACCGCGCAATGGCAACGCTCTAGGGAAAAAACAAAACTTTTTATCTCTAGCGCACGAAACTGTCGGGAATTCTAAAGATATACCCATTTATAATTATTTTGCTATATTGCTGTTGAACTGAATTTTAAGTGCAAAAAACATGATATTTAATAAATAAAGGTAAGACACGAAACGCCTCTTTTGACTTAATTTAAAATCTGAAAACATACAGATTTTTTTATATTTATTATTTTTTTTTATTAATATAATTATATTTATGATTAATGCACAAAAGCTATTTATGTTAGCATTCTCATATGTTTTATTTAAAATACCACAAAAGTTTATGATCTAAAACTATGGTAATAAAAATATATAACGATAGCTCTTTCTAGAACCGGCAACAAATCATTCAAACCTATGACTGATATCCCATATTCCCAAACGAAATATGATTTCTAGGATACGTAAAATGGCTACAAAACGCTGAAAAAGATCCTCTAGTTCGTACTTTTCCATTCCAGCTTCTGTATTTTTTTTCTTTGCATTCTATTTTTATGTTTCTATTCGTTCCATCCTTTTCTATATAAAATACAGATACAAAATTTAAGAGCATTTCTACCTACTTTTAGAGTAACATTTTCTAAAGTCACATAACATATATATGCAATATGACAAGTTAAACAATGAAATGTACATACAAAAATGTGTAGCAAGTTAATATATACTGCTCAAAATTGGATTCTAAAAATATTAAGATTTCCTTATATTGTTTATTATTTTCTCAGGATATTATATGATACAATGTGCTGCTTCAATATGAAAAAATAAATTATAAATGTTTTCTCAGAAATTTGGCAAGAGCAATTTGCAATCCTTCCTTCATGATGATAAATGCTGTTGTGCAACGTAACATGACGAGAAAACGAGAAACGCTGTATTACAGATCATTTTAACAACAAAATGTGCTAAAATCATTGTGTACCAAAATATATTTAAGTAATACATACTTTAAATAGACTCATTTTACTTACTTGTACGAAGTAAAGCAAGTATTGTAATCTCTAAAAATTTCAGGTATCATATTTCAACGAAAATATCCACTTTGATGGCACTCGAATCCATTTAAACCACGTTTTTGTGTGGTGTCTGTACATAAGGACCGAATTCAGGACTCGTTTTTTTCAAAACGGATTCTAAAATAGATTTAAAATGGATGCAGAAGACATTTTTTTCGTGATGTCTGTACATAAGTAGAAAAGAATTTATGTATGTATGTATTCAAAAACGAATAGCCTCAGAACATTGTAATTTTGTTTATGGAACTGCTCTGACATTTCGGTTGCAATCGTACAACCCAAACTTATATATGAAATAACAAAAAAAAATTTAAAGTAAATGACAAGCAGGAATTTTTATGTAGAATGCTGATCCATACTGAATAAGAAATTTGGCAGTCGAGGCAGAGTAAATCTTCATTTTATTCTCAGTAAACATATTGCGGCCACAAACAACTTGGCGCATTATTTGTGCCTATTTCAACAGGTTTACATTTTTGATAACTTTGCAGCAAGAAGAAAGCAGCGGACAGCAGTCCAGTGAGGCCGAAGAGTAGTGAGCAAGTGTGTTCAGGGTGAAATCTTAATTCAGACTTAGTTTTGGTTTACAATGCATTTTGATTGGATAGTTAATACTTCTGTAAAATTATTATTGGTTGCTTGAGGTTTAGTTCCATTTACATCATCAGAATGATGCAAGAGTCATATGACATGGATTAAACTAGAAATGACGCAGTGCATAAGAGAGGTTACTATTTTTAAAATCTAGAAGGGACATTGACGCTGCTAATTTAATATTTTACATATTCTTTATTTTTCTTACACACACATATATATACACCCGGTTCGTTGAGCTTCGTTTTTATTCTTATGTTGGTAAATTGTGCATTTCTTGCTTTAGAAGTGCTTGAAGTATGTTGTTCTTATGTTCCAGTTAAGGTTTTAATGATGTAGTTTCTCGGAATGCAAGAGTTGTAGAATTACCAACAATGTAAGAGGTGTTTAAGTGGTGCTGAGCCTAACGATTGCGCCATTTTTTTACATAGAAAGCTCTTCGTAGAATAGTGTGTATACCAACTTCAGTATCTTTTTTGTTGAATGGAAGGAAAAATAAACTTTCAATTTTGCGCACCGAAAAATTTTCTTTCTGCCCTTTGGCGTAATTGTGTTTATTTTCTTTCTCAGAAACTCTAATTTTAATTGTAAAAAGTTTTTTAACTGTTTTCCACTGTATGTGGCGTTTTATAATTTTCTGTATTTTTCAATTTTTAATAAAGATGTTTTGAGATTTTATGTATTTTGCCTTGCCGCGGAGCAATAATTGAATTAAAGAGATACATTCCGATGATCTCGGAGATCACGTGACTTATTCTTAGCTGATATGAACAAACAAGGTCATTTTTACTCTTATTCGCTTTTGGAATGCATCTCATGGAATGAGAACTACATCTCTAATTAAATCCCGAAAAATAAGCTGAAATGAAATGCAGCAAAAAATGTACTTAATTTAGCAGAAAGGAAAGGACAAGGAAATCAACAAGCAAGGAATCATGTAGAAGCAAGAAAATCATGTAGTGTCTAGAATATATTTTTATATTGATAAGAAAAGTACAATTATGTAAAATTGGTAACTGAAAGATCACATACTCATGAATTTGTAACCTCTGTAAAACTATATGCTTCTGTTCAAAATGTCAAAAAATGTGGACTGGTGAAACAAAAAATTCGAAACTTTCTTCCATTTCAAGATAAATGACAGTCACCATCCATAAGACTAACAGCTATAAATAGATTAAGGAGAACACAAATAAATCGAAATTCTCCTCATTAAGAGAAGAATATCGGATATCACCACAGTCGCTTGCAAAGCAAAGTTTACAACTGAAATCACCGCAGTCAAAATACCACGAACAAAAACATCACAGAGAATACGATGCAAGAGGAAATTATGTTACAGAAAATGTTAGAAAGAGGAAGGTTCATAAGAATTCTATTAACTGCTGACCACAGCATTAACTTCTACTAATTTTCAGATTTTGAGTGCTTCTGTTTCCTTCCTGATTTTTCAGTAAACGTTTACTAATTAGTACAAATTTATGAAATATAGTGGTAAAAATATCAGTGATTTCCTCCTGTGCTCATAAATTAGTACGGTAAAATACATTCGAAATTTTTTACATAAGAATATGCATATCTGCAATGTTATCATCACGAGATGATATGTGAGTGTTTCAGTTTTAATCCCAATATTTTGTACGTAGATGATTTAAAATTGAAAAATTTGTTTCATCGCTTTATTTTCTGCCACGGTGTATAATACCACGTTATTCCAGAACAGCAATTTTTTCTATTTGCTTTCTTCTGTCCACGATATTTATGACGAAGTTCCGTCCTTTTCTCTATTACGTTTTTTCCGCGACAATTTTGCTGCCATATTTTCTTCGGAGTCAAAAGCAGTAACCACTGAAATGAATGCTCAGCTGTATGGCAACTGAGTTTAAATGAATTTAAACTAATTTTACCCTTCAATGTTGCCGCATACTGATATCTTTGCAAAAAAAGGCACTTCTTAAAACTTTCAGTAAGATAACTGTACAGTTTCAAAAACCAGTATTCTTAAAATTTTCAGAAAATCGCCAAGTGGGCAAGAGGTTGTCAGATGTAGCTAGCTTGTCAACATCAATTGAACTGTCCTTACAATCCAATATTAATCGATTCAGAATTAGAAGCTATACAAATTAATACAGAAAAGCAAAGCCTAAGAATAAAATTACCGGCTGTGAGTTCAAAACAAGATGAAATATATATGACACAAGCACTTTACCAGACAAAATTAAATTGTAAGGTATATTTTAATTTATAACAGTTATTTTTAAGTTAATGCGTCTTTCCTATCTTACCTATCTTCAACTTACAACTCCCTACCAGAATGAATTTTTAGAATCGCTTTAAATGAGAAAGAGATTAGATTTAAGTCACGTTAAATACTCCGACAGAGAGAGTAAGTATTCCTGAATGGCGCCCTTTTGCCATTGGCTACGTCTCTCTAAGTTGTTACTACGCTCGGCCGTATTACGTGCGTTTTGATAGTTCGTTGGCTATTTTAATATTAGGGGCCAACTAGTTTAGAACTGTGTTAGCTTCGGCTAAATGCGTTTAGTTAGCCATTAGTTAGTTCTTATTTCTTACATTTTAATCCCAAGTGGAGGCCTGCTGTACGCCCAAAGAAAGGGACCGACTGTTAATCTTATTTTGAGCAAATAAAGGGTTATTAATCCTTCTTGAGTTTACGTTTCTTTTCTTGGACTTAAAGGATTATTCGTTTAGCAGTTCCCTTTGTTCCTGGACATTTAAGTTAACAGAATAAAAATAAGGAATTCTACAAAATAAATAAATGAAAAGCAAATGCTCGGCAGTACGAGAATACATAAAAAGGAAAGAAATGCACATGAGTACATTGCCTGCATTTATAATAACATTTTTTCTGAAATTAGCGTAAGCAAAATAAAAAAGTGCAGATGCTGATAATAAGCTTCAGTTCTTAATAATATTTTCCATAAACCATTAATATGATAACCTGCGATGAATAACAAAATACGCATAGGCTAGCAATGTGCAGTAATATGGGAAAGACAATATTCCAAATTTCAGACTTTTAAATAAAATAACCACTGTCTTTACTTATATCGAAAGTCGACAGAAATATTTTCTTGCAAGATAAAAGAGGTAACGTTTTAAGGTGACAGAATATCTAATGCACCACTGAACCTTGCGAAAGTTTGGGAATGAAACTTTTTCATCATGTTCTTCACTCAAGATCGAAAATGAAATAGCAAACTGTATAATTCGAATATCAATAAAAAATTTCTTACCCTTTCTAGTTCTTATTGAATATCTTTTGGCTTGAATAAGTAAGGCAAAGCTTAGTTCGATTGCAAACTTCGCAAATGTAAGTGATATGACTCCTTCTACATACATTCATTCACACATATGTGTATTGATATGTATTTGCAGAGACATTTTTATTTTGGCGCTTTTCCGAGGATTAAAAAAGGAGATAGTCTGCTCTGAAGAAATTTGTTTTTACCGCATGCATAAGATTCCAGTTGCTTTCTTTTAGTTGAAACTTTTGGAAAAATAAAACTTGACACATTTCGATTTTAGTGCCACTGACTAAAGCATAAAATATTCACAGCGATCTTTCGCAGACTTATGTTAAAAGTATCGAAGAAATTGTAGCCAAGATTGAGCACCATTTTGCGAAGAAGCAGGAAATCAAACATTACTTTTGAAAAAATAGTGTTCAGGTTAGATATTTGTGTCTTGGATAATGAATTAATTGATTTAATTTCCTGGAAAAATATTGGGAAAGCAATTAAGATTGAAGGTTACTGAAAATTTAAAAGAATACTTATGATACTTAGCAAAAAAAAGCGAATTGAAAAATTATGAAATACGATATATAATTTTTAATGGCTTTAAAAATTTTTCTCTTCCTCAGCTGCTTAGTTTAGATGAAATTTGTATTTTGGTAAACTAAAATTCAAAGCATATTAGTATTACTACGAAAGGAAACACTACAACAGATTAATATGACACAGAAATCTGTGTCACATTATAACAAATACAACCCTCAATACAACTGCCCAGTGTAAATCTTTGTATATAATAAGATATAGTGTGTGTGTGTGTATATATATATATATATATATATCACCAGAAACGTAACTCATTCTGTGAACGTATGTACTAAAAATTGCTAAATTATTCCCATCGCTGAAAAGACAGGAGGTTACTTGATTATGGAAAAGCACACGGGGCAGTTCGAACGTAGCTCGAACTCGACCATTGATGTGCCCATGAAGTTAGATTGATAAAGCAATGAGAAGTTAGCCATACTTTAGCCCGTTCAGATATGGATTGATACACTGAATCTTATGCCATACAACAAATTGGATGAATTGCCGAATTTCGTACATTAATGAGGTCAGATTGGGAAAAAAACCTCCAGTTTAAAAAACTAACATTTTTTATGAATTATCGTCTGCCCACGTTTTGTTCAAATGCTAGATCTGTAGACAAGAAGAACTTGGATATCAGAACTAGTGAGAGTTTAATCAGTTTTTTTTGACAGCGTTGAAGTCGAGGCCTCCAAAGCGCTGGATAAATATTTAGATTGGATTGTTGGATGAAATTATAACAATAACAGGATGAAGTAAATTGAATAGCGTCTGAGCTCCATTCTGATTCCTGGATGAAATTTTAGAATTTCAATTAATATGTGGACAGTAGCACCTCAAATGTTAGTGGATTAGTTGTATTAAATTCAAACTAGAAAATTAATTCAAAGATGATAAATTGACATAATGTAAAATGTTAAGTGCACACTGATAAGTTTGATCAGTCTTATTTAAATTTAAAGTGCATAATTTTGATCTTGAAATTTCATGATTCTAAAACGTACGCGCACATCTCATGCAACAAGAAACTTTAAAAATAATTTCTTTCACGTATTAATTTTATCCAAGTTTTCTATAGACATCTTTTCCGTATTCAGGATTTTATTAAACTTTAGGATTAGAAGCTTGATTGGATCGATGAAGGTGGCAACTTGGCAAGAATAAGGCGGAGTTCTGGATGATGGAGAGGGAAAAGTTGCACCAACAGGAATGTTAGCTGCCACACCTCTTGGCGTCCTAGAGACAAACGACCTCAAGGTGCCGCTGATTCCTGGTGTCATCCTTTATAGACGCCTGTCCAAAGATAGTGACTTTTATTTCTTTCTTCTTTGTCATTTTATCTTTTTTGAGCCAAGTAGAAAGTAACAAATAAAGGATTTTAGTGATGACAACATCATTTGATCTCATTTGGAGTATATTTTCATTATTGTTTCTTATAAATCCTGTTTCTTGATTGCCGTACGATATCTCAGAATGTAAGCCCATCCATGTGAAAGCGGCAATATACATTTTTACTGGAAAAATTCAGCAAAAATTGAAATCTTTCGCTTAAGCCGAATTTAAAATCACTTTTTTATAAAGCTAATTTTAGTTAACAATATACTATACCGCGACATGTTTGGACATTTGATAGTTAACCTTCATTAGCCTTCTTAAATAACCTGGAGGGTAGCTCCAATTCATCCTCAGTTTCATTCGATTTTATCGCTAATATTATCTCAGTTCTTCGAATGCTTGCGTATTAGTTGACGCTTTGACTATTTCGTAGTGAATTTATTTTAGTTTTTAGTTGTAGTAACTATTCTCAAGCAATCACGTAATATTATTTCTTCATTAGTATACTCTTCTTATGAGCGACATACAATTTTTCGTTCCTGCTGTAATACTTTAAAAGTGTGTGCGCGTCTGTCTGTTTCTAGTTTCCTTGTTTGTAATATCATCTCCTCCGGAACGGCTGGGAGTTTTGGAACTGGAGTTTGGGTTTCTTCAAACGGAAAGTTTGGAGAGAGGTACTCCCTGATTCTAAAAATTCTTGTGAAGTTATTTAGATACTTCTCATCTTCGTACGACTTTAACCAACCAAGATATTAAGTAAAAGTTCTAAAAACGCTAATTTTCATACTCTGCAAGTTGCTTTTTACGCGAACTTCATTGCTGCTTGAAGCGCGTACGAGGTAGAATTGTAAAACTGCCATCCATATATTCTAAACACAGGTAACGTAAACTTTTTTATGGAACGAAACTTATAAATTTTGCTTTGGCTGCAGGCAATTCATCTGGCTGGCTTGTCCGCTAGTATAATGGAAAATTTAGATCTGGACACCAGATAGCTTCTTTGCATGGCCTAAATGCTCTTTTCAGAACAACAATGCGCTGATATTAATCCTGCTGTTCTTTTCGGGTCTATATGACCCAAAACAAAATTTATACGTTCATAAAAAATATAGTACAGGGGTATTTTCATGAAACTTCTTGACATTGTTGGTAAATAATACAAATATATACTCCAAGAGGGATTTATGTTTATTTGTATTTCAAATGCATATTTTCAGCTTATACTTAATGTATCGTTCGACTCAGTACGACCCACTGCAAGAAATTATTTAATTTGACTCATACATGCTCACTTTTGTTTGGAATAATTCAAAATAAATTCATAACAATAGTTTCTCTAATTTATCCGTTTTCGAAAACTGTTCCATTGACGTATGTGTTTGGTCACATGACAAGAGAGTGCGTGCAGGGTAAAAACGTTGAAACGATTGGCAGGGGGCCAAACTATTTGCTCTTATTGCAACGTTTCTTTTTTCTGCTGTATTTCACTTTCTGATATACTGTAAAAGAGTTGTGCCTGTGAATGTGAGAGAAAAAATCCCGAATCACATAAATTTGAATCACGCTGATATAGCTAAACTAATAGAATGTTCTGACAGCGAAGAATTATCCGAATATGAAAATCATACAAGCAAATGAAATTGAGAATGTAAGTTTTGATTCTGATACCGATTATCAACAAATGAAGTGTAAAGCGAGTATTCAGTCCAAGAATCATGAAATAAAGTAAAAGTTGGATCCGCTGCCACATTCGTCTCAATCAACAGTTGCTAACATCATAAAATCTTCTCCAGGAGTCACAAGATAAGAAACGGCAAGGATAACAGACTTAAAAAGTGCATTTGGAGTAGTATTCAGTTCTACAATTGAAAGCGAACTCATAAAAAAGACTAAAGAAAAAGGAAAAGGAGAAAAGGCTTATTGAAAAAAGTGGAAAAATATCCAAAGTAAAACTTTCCAAGCATATATCGCATCATAATTGTTAGCTGGTGTTTATAAATCATATGGAGAATCAACAAAATGCTTATGGGACAAAGAAACTGGCAGAAATGTATTTCGTGCTACAATGTCCTTCGAGACATTTTGCACTATATCGAAAGTTATTCGTTTTGATAATAAATCCACTTATCAAGAAAGAAGAATTTTGGATAAATTAGCTGCAGTGCGAGGTAGCTGGAAAAAGTAGATAGAAATTCTACCAAAATAACATAATCCAAGTGAAAGTATTACTGTAGATGCACAATTAGTAGGATTTTGTGGCCGATGTCCTTTCAAACAGTATATACCAAGTAAACGTTCTAAATATAGGATCCAAATGTGTATTTTATGTGACAGTAAAACTTCATAATGATTGAAAACACAAATTTAAATTGGAAAAGAACGAGGGTCAAAACCAGAGAAAACTCAGGAAGTGCAAGTAGTGTGTGATCGTACCTATGGGTATTCGGGACAAAGATTACATGTAATAATTTTTTTCACATCTTACACCTTAGGACAGCTTCTTCTAAAACGGAAAATGTCTATGCCATTAGAAAAAATAAATCAGAACTTCCTAATAAATCGCTGGCCCATGTTAGTACTCTATAACATGCTTGATAGCGTACAATGCATTTGTTCTGTGGACTTCAATACATAGTGAATGGAATATAAACAAATTGAATATAACGAAGGCTATGTTTGAAAGAACTGGAAAAATCACTCATTTCTCACCCTTTGAAGCAAGGCCACACCTACAAAGAAGTGAGGACTCAATAAAAGTAGTGAAACGAATACAGAGAAAAACGGAAAACGTATCATCAGGATCTGCTGAAAATACTTCATTTCGCGACAAACTTGCAAGGTGCAAGATCTGTCCATCAAGCAGCAGTGACAACAAAACTAATATGTCATGTTACTACTATAAGAATCACATTTGCAAATCTCATGTAAGATATTACTGTTCAAATTATAAATAAAGGTAAGTTTCAATTTTGAATATTTTTCTGTTATTTTTATAGATGCTTTATATTATTAGATCTATTTTTAAATTTACATTACTATTGTTTAAACCATTTCTTAAATGACACCTGTCGTTTACTGCAAGAAAGGTTAGTTTTTTGATTCGCGTCACATTGACCCGAACGCTGCGTACATGGAGTAAATACGAATAGAACAGCAGGTTTAAATATGGTTAGATATTTACAACAAAAATTTATGCTTAGACTAACTACATACATTGTTGTTGCTGTCGTGTCCGTGACCACATGGAAGAATGATTGCCAGAGCCTACTCCGAAGAGAGGTTGGACTTCTATTTTCCATCCCCAAATTTGAGGAAGAGCACCTCGGGGGGAGAATCAAGGGGTCTCCCACCCCTCCCCTCTCTCACCAATCCACACGAGAGGACTTTCGGCTCGCCGCATATTTAAAGTGCCGCCATGCCGCACTGACACTATACATTTACCAGCATCCATGTCTTCACCGAGATTCGAACCCGGGACCTTCGATACCGTAGTAGGCTCCCCTAACCACTATACCATCTGGGCGACACTACATACATTAACTTTTATTATATAGGTAGATAGATTTCTTTATTTACAGTAAATTATGTTTTTTGATTGGATATTGCCACAACATGAATATTTTCACCGTCTAAAATACTTCTGTAATAGGAAATATATGACTACGACTAATCATTGCGAAAATAATGGCCCGGTAGGGACATTTAAGTGAGGTGAGGTAATGAGTATATAATATATATAGTATATTCCTTTGATACTGCCAGTTGCGATAAAAAAGGTCGTGCATAACTAGGTGTTATAAAGATCCCATATACAAGGTTTCAACGTGCTGCAGGCAATCTTTTTGAGGTTTGCAACCTACATTCATACGTACGTATGTACACTGCAAAAAAAACTGGAAGAAACTGTTCTATATTTTCCGTTCTACTGGGACCATTGAAGAAATTCAGATTGCCTTTTTCATGTCTCGAAAGCGCGACTTAGGATATATATTAGATTTGTACATAGCATGTTTGTAACATAGGTATTTTGACACAAAATCAGACTTTTCTGAAATGACATGCCCATTGTTTTGCATATTTCGATTATACGGCTCAGGTTATGCATAAATATTAAATTTTGTAATATTTGGTGCGATATTTACCGATAAATTCAAAAATTTATCTTGGCGAATTTGTTTCAGTTTGCGCTAAGAATAATTTACTGGGCGAACTTCTTAATTTACGGCAATCTATTTTCCTCTCCTTTTTTTTAATTGAAAGCAGCTGATAAAAAGTCATCCTTCATACCTTCAAATAATTTTAACACAGTACATAAACCGCATTTGGCGTTATTATCGCTCAAACAAAAGGTGCTAAATTTCAAAACGCGCCAATATGTAAATTCATGTACAGCTTAAAACGTTTTGAATAAAATTTCTAATTTTTAGCATGTGTGCCTAGAAATACATATACTTTAAGATGATGTTAAAACTTTTATAGGTTATAATACAAAATGTTTTTCGAAAACATATAAAAAATATTTAAAAATACAAATTTGAAAATAAATCTTAAAATATGTGCGAATTATATTTGGATTAAGCCTAAATTTCGAATTCTGGAAGAAGGCATCAAGTAAGTTTAATAAAAGAAGAGATAATGATAAATATATATCAAATTCAATTAAAATTGAGAAGCTGAAATTTTGAGAGCTAATTTTTTTTAATCTACGTGCGATGTTTACAAATCTTCGTGCGATTTACAAAACTTGGCAGTTTGGCATAATTTGAGTCGTCGAATCGAAATATGGAAAAACAATAGGCATGTAATTTCAGAAAAAGTCCGATTTTGTGTCAAAATACCTATATCAGAACAATGCTACATATAAATATAATATATAATTTAGGTCGAGTTTTCGAGACATGAAAAACGGAATTTGAATTTCGTCAATCGGCCCAAAAGAGCGGGAGATACAGAACGTTTTTTTTTTCGCAGTGTACGTACATATATCCATTATACAATTCGTTTTGGAAAAAAAATTGGGAAAAAAAAATGTCCTTTGTTCTGCCCGTATGTAAAGGCTTTACGCAAGAAGTGGTCCAAATGGATTTGAGAACCGCCGTCAAATAAGTTTATTTCTAAGTAATCGATAACATATCCAAACGTTTTCTTTGAAATAATATAATAATAAGTTGAAATAGTAATATATAGCACTTTCTTACTTCATACAAGGAATTAACAAAATAATCAAACAAAAACAACACTGCATTTCCTGATAAATTTAAGAAAATATTTGTTACTTTTGTTGTAGGAGATTAGAACTGGAGATTCTATTTAGTCCAACTCAAGTATCCGGGAATCGGCTTATAACAAAACTTGGATTTAACGAACGATTTGTAGCCCTTTCTATTTTCTATGGACTTAATATTATTTTATATGGCTATAACTAACTTTCAAAGATATAAAAATTGGGAAAACGAACTTTGCTTTGGAGTGATCTGTTTCGGTATTTCCAATAATGTTTGCAACTTTCAGCTGAAAAACTGACCTTTAAATTCATCCTGTTTAGGGTATTTGAATAACGAATAATGTATTTATGTTGCTGCCATTTTTCTTCGCGCTCCATTCTCTGTGCTCAAGATAAAAGGCTGTGGGAGGCAGGTTTATTACTTTTGGAAAATCGGGACTCGCACTAAACATACTTTATGAGATACTACTGTATCAAGAATTGAACCAAATAGCTATTAATCGGTTAGGTCAAAGAACGTGAAACGGTTCTTTGATGCAATTCGAGTTCTTTGATTGATCTTTCAAACAGTCTTGTTCAAGGCTGATTTCGTAATTGTAAATGTGTGTTTTAGATAGAAATGTCTGATTGGACAGACGGTTCTCGACCACTTTTTTCTAATTAATTATTAAAGCATATTGAAACTAAACAGTAACTGAAACAACTTGGAGCTGCATTAAATTAAAAATAAAGTAAGTGTTAGCACCTTTTGGGAGATATCTTTTACTCAATTTTGTAACTTGCGTTGGTTTTTGATTATCAGATCTAATATAACAAACCACAGGATACAGCGAAGCAAAATTCTGCGAAGCAAAAATAGAGAAGCAAAAAATATAGCGAAGCAAAAAATATAGCTAAGCAAAAAAAATCACCGTACCTAGAGCCGTCCCATTTTGAGTAATCTAAACCTCCAGCCGAACATGGGCACCTGAAAGTCCAAATTTTGAATTTGTTTTATTACCTATTTTTAATTTTGTAAAACTTTAATGAATTCGTGATTTAAAAACTCGACAATTTCGAAGCGAGAAATGGCAAAACTGTACAAAAAATATCTCCAGCGCGCGAGATTGTTAGTCGGAAATTCTAAAGATCTGCTGTTTTTTAAATATTCTTTTGATATTGCTGTTGAATTGAATTTCCTGTGGTTTAAGTGCGAAGAGCTTGATATTTACCTCATATTTTCTCATCGTCCTAAAAATAGGACAGCACACATAAATGATCTTTGTATGAAATCTTTGAAATAATTTAATTCAAATTAAAGATGATTTATTATGACTCATATACTTGTCTTTATCTCATGTTAGAATTAGTTTAGATAGCTTTTATGAATTTCTTAAAACGGGTATTTCCGCAGATTTTTTTGCTTATGTTTTCAATGTACAAGGTTTTTAAAGTTTTGAGCTCCAAGAAAAACATGCATGCAAATTTATTGAGGTAATATTCTCTACTTTTATACCAGTAAAAATCATTGTCAAAACATTTTACCCAAAAGATAAATTTTCCTTGCAGTTTTAACTGTCCTAAAAATAGGACGACGATAAAATTCACTACTGCATAATCCCCATTAGTTTATAATGGAGATAATCCTTTCTTTCTCTGTTGTATTCCAAACATTGCTATTCTACAACTAAAACAGGCACTTTAGTCTAGCTAGCAGGCACAGGTCAATTGACATACAAGTATATGAAGTGTGGGGGAGGGGTTTGAATAAATGTTTCAAACACTGACTCATGAAGTCTGTTTGCATTCTGAATTTCATCGAAGTAGACCTTTCTCTCGTTTTTCGAATTTCTCTCGTTCTTACATACTTAAATTTTGCGTTTTCGTTTGGAAAATTTTTTTGATGTTAGTGCTATACTTGAATTCTATTGAGTTAGTATTATGTCACGTAAATTTTTAACTTTTTGCGGAAGAAGCCTTAGATTTTAATTCAGAACACCGTGATTTAGTCGATATAGACAATCAAATAGTGATTTTACCCCGGATCCCGATGCACTGAGTAACACAGAGGAGATTGATGATTTATCTGCAAGAGAGATGGAAGAAATAATATGTGATCACTTATTTAGCTGTGATAGTATGAGCCTATTTGATTTTCAAAGACACGAAACAGTTGCCTACATGGGAGTTTTTCTTCCAAGAAATCAGTCTTGCAGAAAGCTGGATGTTCAACAAATTTAAGAAGTTTCGAAATGGACATGTTGTTAGGTTCTACAGTCTATCTGTTGTGTAGAATCTTGAGAAATACTGTTTGAACCGAAAAAAGGTTAAAACTGCCCTTTATTAAATTCTTTAAATTATTTACAATGCGTCAACTTGACGCTAACATACTGCGCCTCTACTTGGGCGGTAACTGAAAGAGTAAATTCAAAACTCAAAATTGGAAGTATTCACAAGTAGTAGAATTAAACTACAGGGCTCATACAATCCTCTATCCTACAGCGCGTAGATGAGTCTAGTAGCAGCAAAGTAATAGCTGTAAAGCCACGTCTAACCAGCAGTAACTGCTAAGCGAAAGCTTGCGTGTAAGCACGCACAGAGATTTCCCAGACTCTCTCTAACTTTGCCTACTGGAACGTCGATATTTAAACTTTTTTGCCTCTGGTAGAATTTGCATTTCTTACGCACTCTATCAAATTTAAATGTTTTGGCACTGACAATTAGGAGAATGAAGGTTTATAGGAAAGCAACTTAAAATTAAATTTAACTGGTTGTTTAAAATAAATATAAATCTCTACAATGTTATTGTGAAAAAACCAGAAAATAGACAGAGAAGATACCAGTTAAAGATCTGCGTCGAAAAACCAACAATTATCTGTACAAAATATAACTTTGGACTATGTTTAAGATGCTTTCTCCCTTTCACCTATGTAAGGATGAATAGTAATGGATTACGCAATTGTCCTATTTTTAGGACAGGCGGTAGGGGTGAAACTAATTAAAATTTGGCAATGTTTTAGTTTTATATGTATGCATAAACTTAGAGAAATATATATTTAAGAATTTATAAAAAACATTAATGCTTGGTGTGAATAGGTTAATAAATAAAGGTAACACACAAAACGTTAAAAAAGCTCCTTTGCGCGTAATATAAAGTCATCCTGCTTTATATTACATCCAAAGGTTGCTTTGAGATTATTTTTATTTATTTTTATTTGGTGAAATAGATTTTGTGAAATGTATTTTGAAAATTTAAGTTATCTACATAGCATGTAAATTTTGCTTTATATAATGCTTGGCACAGTTCTTCACTAACCATGGTTGTATACTTAGTTGCACTTTTTCTTAATTTCTTGCAAAAGGTTGGTGTAATCTGCATTAAAATGTACTCTACAACTGTACTAATTATAAGTCTAATTATAATTACTTTTAGTCTAATTATGAGATTATAATTACCCAACTCAGGAATATACAAAAGACAGTTGAGTTATATGTGATATGTAAAAGATTTACGAACGAAATTGTAGGTTGTATAATTTATTATGTTCGCTAAGCTATGACTTTTAGTCGGCATGGCCAAATAACAACTGATGAGAATATGCAAATCTTTGGTCCCTCAAATGCGGCTTGTATTGTAATAAACGATAGTTTATTTCTTGAAGTGTAAAGTTAGCTACAAAATAAAATTAGATTTTTTAATACTATTACATTATCTGAGTAGTTATTTTAAATAAATTCAAACTGAATGTCGTATGCGAATTTGATCAAAAAGAGGAACAAAAAACACATAATTCAATTCCTGCCACTCCTTTCTTTAGGAATTTTTAAGAATTTGTTAAGAACATAATGGCTATTCTGGAAAAAACAACAGCATCGTCCATACGCTGAGCTGATGAAATATTAAAGGTTAAAAGCACAACGGAAGTATTAAATTGTGATCTTCGTTAAGAAAAACGAAACATATCTGATATGCAGTTTTTGTCAAATGAATAATGTAATTAAATAATACTTACTTGGAATTGAGCTATATACGTATCTTAGTACTCACACATGGTGCATGGAAAATATTTATTTTAGCATGAATCGGCAATTTCTCGATACAGAGTCGAATCTGAAAGGAAATTCAACAGCCACCTTGCATAGCCTTTAGCATAAAACCCAAGTCGGGGGCCAGTTTTAGAATGGAAGGGAATATCCGCCCATAGTTTAAAGCCTCGATAGTTAACCTAAACGTATGTACTTGGTAAACACAGGATAAAAAAATTATAAAGAATACAAAACCACATATGGAGGGGATTTTTAATCTTACCCCATAGCATCTTCAGTCACTCAACCCCCCAGTCCAAAGAACTGCGCTAGTGTCAACGTTTAGCAGTTATAGAAGAAAAGGATCAAAGTCCGTTCGATCAAGACAAATTTCAAAATGAGAGAAGAAAGTGCATGTAGTTTTCTTGGTTTGTTACATTATAAAATTTGTATTCATATGCCTTGTTAAGCTGGCATCTTATTTGAAAATATTTTCTCACGTTGAGCTGAAGTTTCTGTGGAAGCGCCTCGGTTCATTTCACTCGTTTTGTGCTTATCGGACTTACGTAAATGGATAAAAAATTTAAAATATAAGGAAAAAATCTAAAATCCTTCAGGTTTTATATTATTCCGAAATGGACGTTTTTTAACGTCTTGTGTGTTACCTAACCATAAAATTCAATGCAACAGCAAAATCGCAAAATATTTAAAAACAGCATATCTTTAGAATTCCTGATATACATCTCGCAGGCTAGTGAGATTTTTTTTCTATTTCTTTCTCGTGCAGTGTTGCCATTGCTTGCTTTGAAATCATTGAGTTTGTTAACCAGGAATGCGTTAAATTGTTACACAGTATGAAGTGAATAATAAAACAAATTCCAAATTTGGTCTTCAGCTGCCCATATTCGAGTGGAAAACAACGTTATTCAAAATTTATCATCTCTAGCTACAATTGGTTTTTTACAATGCAAGAAACATGCATACATTCATGCGGATTCTTCCTTATTTCTTTAAATATAATTTAGTGTTCTAATATTCTGTGATAACAATTTGAAAAGTGAAACGCCGTTTCATAGTAAATGGCGCAAAATGCCAAAATGAGATTAACAGTTATTCTGTGGAAATTTCCCCCTGATAAAATAAATAAAATTTAATAACTGTCTTTTCTAGATCCTTTTTTTTAAGGTTTCTTTTTAGATATTGTTTTTCTTAATGCGAACAAAAAGATTTTCCGACAAAACACGACTTAGTGTAAAAATCACTAAGTCGTGTTTTGCCCCATGTATTTCCTTATTACACAGTCCAGTCACATTAATGTGACCACCACGTACTTTCCATGTCAGAGTTAAATAACCAATCACAGAAGGCAGGTGGCAGCACAGTGCAGTTGAGCGTATATAAAGGGTGTGTGAGGGCTTCGGAAAACATTTCAATCGTTGGCGTAATGCAGAAACGAAGCGATTTATCCGACTTCCAAAAGGGCATGATCATTGGCTTTCGGGCCAAGGGTGGAAGCATTTCCGAAACGGCTGAGTTTGTGAACTGTTCGCGTGCCGCCGTGGTAAAACTGTACCGTGCATGGCAAAATGGGACTGTCCAAAATCAGCGACGTGGCAAATGTGGTGCACCACGGGCCATAGATGACAGAGGCGAACGACGGTTGCGGAGATGCGTTCGGGCAGATAGACGGGCTACCGTTGAGCAACTGACCACCAAAATGAACCAAGGGGCTACCAAAAGTGTCTCCCAAAGTACTATTCAGCGAACATTGCTGCGTCTGGGCCTCCGAAGCAGACGCCTGGTTCGTGCACCTATGCTGACTGCTGTTCATCGACGGCGAAGGCTAGAATTTGCACGCCAGTACAGCAGCTGGACGTCCACTGAGTGGCGACAGGTTGCGTTTTCGGATGAATCGCGTTTTATGCTCCATCGGACAGATGGACGTTGGCGTATAAGGCGTGAAACCTCTGAAAGGAACCACCCTGCAACCATTGCCGGAACGGTCCAAGCTGGAGGCGGGAGCATTATGGTCTGGGGAATGTTTTCCTGGCATTCTCTAGGTTCACTGATCATTGTGGAAGGCACAATGGATCAATACAAGTACGCATCTGTCCTTGCGGACCATGTTCACCCCTACATGCGCATTGTTTTTCCTCAGGATGATGGCATCTTCCAGCAGGAAAATGCGAGGTGCCATACAGCTGCCAGTGTACGTGCGTGGTTCGAAGAGCACCAGGATGAGTTTACCGTCCTCCCCTGGCCAGCAAACTCACCTGACTTAAACCCAATCGAGCATCTGTGGGACCATCTCGATCGAGTTGTTCGCGCCATGGATCCTCAACCGCGTAATCTAGCGCAGCTGGCCACGGCATTAGAGTCGGCATGGCTCAACATCCCAGAGAACACCTTCAGGGACCTATGTGACTCTCTTCCTGCACGTCTCGCAGCAGTCCGCTGTGCGAAAGGTGGTTATTCTGGCTTTTGACAGATGGTCACATTAATGTGACTGGACTGTGTAAAATCGATTGACTAAGATAATCAGAAAAAAAAGCTGAAAGTTTTCAGATTTTAACGGTCACCCCAAAGAGTTTGTTAAGTTTTTCATTGCAGTCTGCTATTGCACTCACTCCTGCTAACCCCCCTTTATTTTTCTTTTTAGCTTTATTATTTCTATTATTAGCCATCACATTCTTCGCACTTACGCCATATATAATTCAACAGTAAAATCCAAATACTTTTAAAAGCAACATACCAGCGTATGTTTAGTATTCCCGATGCAGTTGGCGTACATATTCCCATTTTTGTTTTCAGTTTTTTCTCAGGTCATCCCATCAATGTTTATTTTCCTTAGTAAGATACTTATAAAACTTTTTTGTCTTTATTATTAACGTTTTGTGTGATAACTTATTGAATATCGCGTCCTTTGCACATACGCCGCATAAAATTCAGTTCAGTCCAAACATATATTTGAATGTTTAACATGCATTTCCGATATATACGCTGGAGACAAAAAATGCTTTATTCCGTATAGTGTTGCCACTACTCGTTCTTAAATCGTTGTGTTTGTTGATTAAAGACTTGATTTCAAGTAGTTTAGTCTTGTAATTCACAACAGACAAATTCAGTTTGAGAGATTACATTTGACCTTACATTTTGCCGAACTGCAACAGACTCGAATGAAAAGTGGAATGACTCATTGTGATTCGACCAAAATCTCATTTTGAGACTAATAGACCTTTGCGGTTAAAAACATTATAAAGATAAAGAAAACTGATTTCCTATCCAAAAAAGGAGCGTTAATTAATTGTAGTTCTCGAATATTATGCAAATCTAACATGCGATTTCTGGTGACACGAAGTTCTACCTGCTTATGTTGTATAGTATACGTTTCATTCTCTTTATTTAAAAATGAAAATACACATTTAAAATAATTAAATAAACTATTATTATTCTTAATTTTGAGCATTTCAGAAAGTAAAATAAGTGGTCCGGGAAAGAAGAATAAGCAACATTTCCAAAAGAAAAATAAGCGACATTTCTCAATGTTTGCTGTGAGATTTCTAGTTATTGCGGTTTCACTCTAGTTATAAGAATTTTCTATTTTATGTTTTGGCATATTAATGCAACAACACAATTTATAGATTTTTATGCATCTAAAAACTTCTTAACTGCTCATAACAGTAAATGACATTACTGTTACTTATTACTATAAATCATTTATATTGAAATATATCATTGACAGATATCCAATTATAATGAAATATGCTTTCTCCATTCATTCCTGGCAATTCAGCAGATTCAAATACCTGTCCCAGTAATGCTTAGAAACGTGAATTTTGATGAAGCGAAAGAATTGGCTGCAGCACCCTCATATTTGCACGTCAGGATCATTGATTTATGGAGGGTTAGCTAACTAAAGTTCACTGGAGTGTGTTGCTGAAGCACGCTTCCTATTCATCTTTGTAGGCGCCTGTCGCGTATTTTGTCAAGGTTTGGCATGTACAGTCACCATCAATAATATGTAAAATATTCCTTCTATTAAGAAATATATTCCTGAAATTCTGCTTATGCTCTGTTACGTATCGCTTATCTAAATACTGCACCACCCCACAGAGGACTTTGAAAATTATAAAAGAAATGTTAAGCAGTTTTTAATATCTTCTGTAAGATTTAATTAACACTTTTTTGTTTAATGTTGAATACTGTCGTATATCCACATTATCTCAATAACTCCATGAAAATAAGTAAATTACGGGAGTTTTAAACGGGAATAGGAATTTAAGTTAAAGAGAGAGAGATAGAGGATTGGCAATTCCAGCAAATCGTAAAGAACCTTAACTCTTTACGTCTGATGCGAGAGATATTTCTGGAGATTAAGGACTTCCACTTTGCTTTGAATATCAAGTGATAATATGCGAATTCACAAAAATAGTTCTTTACAAAATACAAAAGTAGTACACTGATGGAAAGAAGTAAAGGAGCAACCAAAGACCAGCAGACAAACAATGTTAGGCTGTTATCAATGCGAAAACTGAATAACTTCATTTATTTTCAGAAGCGAGAGAAACGAAAATAAAGCTTTGGCGTAGACGATGACCCAGTTACATCACAGAAAGCCAGTGACATCGAAAATTTCTAGTCAGCAAGAGCAAATCTCCTAACATATTAACCATGGAGGCAACTATGTTAAATTATTGTTAACATGTTAAACTATGTTAAATTATTGTTAACATGTTAAACTATGCTAAACTTGAATGATTTTATAGAATGCAAAACGTGAGCAACATCTCTATTTTGTCATGACCACACATCTTGGAAATGCAATGTATGCTGCTTACTTTTGCAAATGTAAGTTTGGACAAGAACAAGCGAAAAGTTATAAAAAGTAGGTTAGGGAAAAAGTTTATGTAACACTATTTAGAGACTAATAGAAAATATTAACAAGACGTGTGGCCACCCTGTCTGAAACGTCAGCCTTACTGGGATTTTTCTGGCTGCGTATTTAATTTTCCAAAAACTTCTGTGGTACCAACGTATATTCATCTACAACTGTGCTTTGTAGCTCCTGCAGACTGCTAAGTCGGAATTGCACGATTGCAAGCTAGTGAACTAGTATACACCACTCATGTTTTATCTATTTGAAAACCCGTAGGCCAAACCACCTGCTGCGTTTCATCTCCCTCAAACTATCACTTCTGTAGCGCAATGGGGGGACAAGTATTATCATCTATTAGGAGTAAGTTATTGATGATTGTTCTCTTAAGCAACCTAACGGTTAGGTACGTCATATCTGTATATTTCAGCTTTCATAGACTGCTAAAAAATCTGCAAGTCAGTGCAGCCATTCAAAATGAATTCCTCCCAAGCCATCATTCCGCCAATTTTTTAATGATGCCTTCCATTGATGATTTTAGGTTTGTAGCGTGCGTCTTGCTCCGCCAAGATGGTAGCATATCTGGAATCATTCTCCAAACAAAAATGAGACTCACCTGTGAACAGAACTCTGTTCGAATTCGTGATACTCCAACCATGATGACTTTTGCGCCACAGGAAAAGATTGCATTTCGGAAACCTGAGTTAGTGGGGCACAAAACATGGCTTTCCTTGAATACAGCTTCCAGTTATGCAGGCTGTCACTTACAGTATATTTCGATAATCGAAGTTCCTGTGATTGGCGGGATTATTCTTGAAATCTGGGATGATGTCAGAAATCTATGTGTTTTAGTAATCAATTTTCTATTTATTTTAGTGTTTCTAAAGAACAGTATTGAGAGGTTATTGTGGCTAGTTTTCGATTTTACTTGGTTGTGTACATAAAGCACCAGGGTCTTTAAACCATTTTCTGACACCTGGCATGACGCTTCAAGTCTTCTACAAAGGTGTTTCTGTGTTTGTTTTATTTTCAATCTTTCAATAGCAGACAATTTTTCACAATCCAGAGAATGCTTTTCCGATGATATATTTCACCTTTCACATTTTAAAATGCTATCCACTTACTCACAGATTCGTAAAATTTAGAAATTAAAACAACTCTTTTCAGTTCTTCCCCCACATGCCGAAAGTACGGGTTCAAATATTTGCATATTGCGGTAAATCCTACTAAGGTACATGATAACCCTGAGCTATTAGCGAACTAATATTCATTTCGTTTCTCTTAATAAAATAAACACGAAACACCGTTTTATGACTGCTTCTTTAATTTTCCTTTCCACTATATTTACGATTTGTTGCTAAAGAAGAAATTACCGTGAACTTACTACTAATTCGGCTATACGCTGTTTGTGCATCTCAGCTAGATGTTAGAATACAATTTAAATATGTGAATCGTAAATAATTTAATTCCGTGTTGTCTGTTATTCCCGTAAGAAACGAAAGTAAATTTGTGTTCGTTAATTTAATTTAGTACTTCAAGCCGAAGGCATCATGCATTTTGAGTTGTGTGTGCTTTTCTGTTGAATTTATTTAATAGTCTGGTATTGTTACTTAAAGCCAGGATGAAAATTCGTTTATCAGGCTAAACATTAGAATAATTTTATAATTAAATAGAAATTATTTTAACTTCATGTTGCCGCGTAATGCGAGAAATGGGCAGCTTGGTACTATTCCAATATATACGATCTGAATTCGAGTGCTGAGAAGAATCCCAGTAACATAACGGTTTTCGGGGGATTTTTTTTTCAACTAGATTCAACCTGGTACTGTTGTTGGAAACCATTTGGATGGGATAGGGACATAGAATCTTCTAAAAGATTACCAAAGAATTAGTGAATAAACAGTGCGATGCATTTACTTTTATTTTTTTATTTATTGCAAATGAATGGTACAAGCCTCTTTAACTTGACTGGTGAAGAGGGTTTGATTTGATTATGGCAATGCAGTCTAGAGCTATATGCCTAAGAGAAGGGATGTCAGCGTGGAAAATGTTCTAACAAAAGTCTTTCGTAGCCATGTTACAAAAAAGAAAATCTACGAAAACGCCCATGCAGGCAGCCTGTTTGCTTGCAATTCTTCTTCAGTATTGCCAGTTTTGGGGAAAGTTAAAAAAATACTCGTAAGGACCTTTACTTTACAAAAATAGATACCATCAAACTTGCCTAAAGTTCAGAATAATCACTAACTTCCTAAATATCAATTGAAAACGAGATAAATGATTTCAGTTTATCAAAACTTATCCTTTTGCTTTCATTACAAGGAAGTTGTAAAAAAGGGTCAATAATATATGTTGTAAAGTTTTGCAAAGACATGTATTTAATTGTGTATAATTTAGGTACGTTTTAATGGTACGATTGTGTTTTTAGTTTATGCTATGCTATAACATTTGTGAGACGTACAAACTTTATATCACGTACAGTTAATATGATATTTTAAAATGTATAAATTATTTTGATTAATTTTGCATTTATTTAGTGTATTTTCTATGACAAATTTATACTTCTTTTCTTGCCTTTGTACTTATAGTTCCTTATTCGGTTTATAATATTTATGTCTTATTTGGCAGATATTTTTATTCTGACTCAACTGTCACTGGAATACATACAAATTTGTTGGAAACCGACTACCGAACTTTATCAGTATTTGGTGATATTGTAAGGTTGTAATTGAGTTGTTATTTGATTTTGAGCGCTGAAACCCTAAAGACAGGTCTGCGAGTTATTACTGTGTCTAAAATAGTGCTAAAAAGACCTGCGAAGGTTTTTGAGCCTTAAACAGAAAAGGCACGGCACGTGCTACAGATGCACCACTACTTCTGTCGATGCAACTTAATCAATGAATGATACTTAATTTAAACGTCGATAAAAGCAGTCTACTACACAGACAAATAACTAAGCTATAATCTGGCGAGCTTAACTAGCGAGTAAGATTAAAGTAATTGGCTTCGAGAGAACGCAACAACCTAGATAATTAATATAACGCAGTGAGACTGCCAGAAGCTCTGTGTCTCTCAGATTCAAAACTCTCAGCTGAAGTACACTTAAAATTAACTTCTATTGTAGTAAGGAATAGTGAAAGGAGAAGTTAAAGTAAAGAGCAAAATCATAAGAACTAGTTAATTAACATAAGAACCTTAACAATTCTTTCCAAATTAGCTGCATTCTTGAAATTTTCGAGAAACGCGTTTTCGAAGGTTTAGGAAAGCTCTTTCTCCCACTTCCGAAATTAGTTATCCTTCTCCTAGAACAATCTTATAACGAGCAGTCACTCAGTTAGTTTAACACTCCTGTTGCTTTAGACTTTGCTTAGCGGAAGTTTTCGCTGCTGTGCGGTATTCCTCGCGTGTTAAAGAAAATATTTCCTTAGCCATATTTCCCACTTGGCATGTTACCCTATCAAACCTGTTACTTTTTTTAAATAAAATTCCAAGTCCCTCTGTTTATATAGGGTAATGTTTTAATGAAAAATTTACGAAACCATTGTACGCAGTAATAATATGTAATTCTTTCTTTGTGAAATCTATTCGAAATATTAAAAATATTTGAAGTGAAGCAACACAGAAAGCAGATTCATTGTAATAATACGGAGGAAAGATATGCTTCATTTATCAAGGGGAAAATGTATTTTGTGATGACGCTTTAACGCTCTCAACAACGATACTTAATGATGACAAAACTTAATATTTTACTAGTGTACAATCCCATTGTTTATTTCTGTGTCACAACACGCACTGTGAATGTGTAAAGCAATGTTTCTGTAAATAATTTCAGTATAAGTACAGTAATTATATTAAATATAGTTATCGGGTAACGCTGCAGGATAGATCCGAATGAATTACTTCCTGTGAAACATGCTATTTGCTCTGCGGGATAATTATCATAATAATGCATTCCATCCAGTCACGCCATTTTAGAATTTCTCAAGCAAAATTATATTGTAGTTTTAAAAAGGAAAACATATTACTTTTGCATTATTACAATATATTGTGAATTTAAAGCTATATATGTATATATACATAAATGCGTGTGTAATCTCTTTCTAGCTCTCTCTCTCTCTATATATATATAATGTGTATGCAATTCAGTGTATTAATCATATCGTTAAAAAGTCAGTTTGCATCTTAAATCATGCATTTTTATTATTTTTTGGATTTGTTTTGTAGTCATTAGGTTATTTTGAAGTAGGTTATTGAAAAATGAGGAATACCCTTGCCTGGACTCAAACCTCACCTCTCGAATACGCGCCGAGTGTGCTATCGTTACACCACGCAGCCATGCAGAAAGGAGGGAAAACATACTTTATGCACTCCCCCTTTTAATGGACGATCGGGAATCAGGGGACCCAGTGGCCAAATCCTGGTGGGGAAAATCATCATCTACCATCTTTTAGTTCGGGTCCATATATATAGAGTAATGTGAGAACATCATATATCTTTTATATATATTTGAAACATAATATACATATATATATACATATATAACGTCATTATATAAAAGTACTTAATGTTTTTAATTGATTATGTCATAAATTAAATACATTTCCTTTTAAACCAAACAGATTCAAAAAGTAAGAACTGCATCTGTTGCTTTAAGTAGCTTAGTTTGTTAATTAATAAAACACAAATTAAATTGTATTTTATATTTTGTCGATTGTCAGCAGACTCGAATGAAAAGTGAAACAACGTAATAGTGTGTTTCGAATAAATAACACTTCTTTGCTAATAAGTCATCTTACTGCATTGCTGTTGTTCCATTAAAATAAATGTATATTACGTAAAAATTCTTTATTAGTTGTGACGAATTAATAGCGTTCTGTCATGCTCGTCTCACGGTCTAATTAATTGGGTGTGCAGCTAACGATTGGACATTCTGTGTTTCGAGTGCCGACGGGGGCATATTTGGTTTTTCACATTCGGAAAAAAATTCTCTACAGAACAATATAATACAGGCTCTCCTATATATAAAATTCTCTACAGAGCAAAATAATATAGGCTATATTCTGCATCTAGGTTGTCTGAAAATACTTACTAGCTTTCTACAAAAACGTGTAGCGCATAACAATTTGAATATCCGCACATTAATGAACAAATACTAGTTCAGTACAAGGGGAAAGATTAAAAAAAATAAAATGTTATATTATGTTATATTATGTTAATGCGTTAAATATAAAATGTTATATAAGTTTCAATACTCTAAAAGTAAAACATTTAGTGTGTGTGATGCGAAAACTAGCGAAAATCAAAAAATTTGGTACGCAATAAATCACCCGATATCACATCCTTAATAAAGTTTAAAGTCTGCTAGAAAATACTAAATACACGTGCAAAAAATGAGAATAAAATCAAGAAAGAAAAAGTGTTATAAGACCGGGGGAGCTGAGTTTAAATCCTAAAGTGAAGACTTTTAAAGAAAAAAATCTAAAACGAAAGAATGCGATTCTGATTACTAAGATAGGAAAAGTCCAGAAGAAAAGAAAGATCAAATGACAAAAAATAGCTAAAGGGATAAAACTAATAAGAAAGAAATTAGTATACATAAGAAAGATGTATTTATTTAAGGTAAATGTAACAGTAGGAAGCATTAATCCAGTAGTAAAGCGTTGTGAATTTTAAATGGCTGAAAGTAAGATTAAAGGTTTTACATAATTTTTTAATCCGATGCAGGCTTACTGATAAATGCACTACACTATATTAGTTTAAAATCTGCAGAAAAATTTTTAAAAAGGGAGGGGAAAAAACTCAATTCTTTCGTTAGAATCGAGACATTTATAATATAGATTAATGTCTAATACCTTCCATATAAATATTACAAGGATCTCAGTGTAACTTAATAAGAACTAAAAAAGTCAAATAACTATGTATTAAATAATTTATTTTATATTAATTATTTACTGACGATTTGATTCTTTACATAAAACAAAAATTAATTCAAAATTTTTAACCTAAATTCCATTGTTACATTGCACGAAAGAAATGTTGTTTATTATTGTAATACGAGTTTAAAAAATAGATATAATGCATATAGAATTTTAATTTTAAACTAAAGATACCTGTCTAAAATCCCAGTTCAAGATAGGCCTTTTTAGTCCAAAGGGGCTATGTCCCTGAAAGACTATTGTTTTCGTTTCACGATTTTGCGTCGGAAGTATTAAAATTCTGAATCACTTTGCAAACTGTCGCCTCCAAATCTTGCAGCCCTGTATTATATTTAAAGAAATTAACTAATGAAAAATCTGCATAAATGTATGTATATTTCTTCACATGTGATAAAACAACGGTTAACCTACAGCCATCCAATTTTGAATAACGTACGTTTCCACCGGAATATGCGCATCTGAAAGCCGAAATTTGGAATTTGTTTTTATTATCTATTTCATATTTTAAACCTTAAACGAATTTTTATGAACAAACTCAAACGATTTAAAAGCGTGCAATGGCAACCCTCTACGGGAAAAAAAACCTTTTTACATAATGCGCGCGGAACTGTGTATCGGAAATTCTAAAGATATACTCATTTTAAAATTATTTTGCGATGCTGCTGTTGAACTGGATTTTATGGTTTAAGTGCGAAGAACATGGTATTTAATAAATAAACATAGCACGCAAAACGTTAAAAAACGCCCCTTTGGACGTAATTTAAAATCTGAAAACTTTCAGATTACACAGATTGTACAGATACTAGTTTAATTTTTCTCCCAAATTATGCTACAAGATCATGCACTGAAAAAGCATTCATTTGTTATATTCTCTCCCGCTTGAAAAGCTACTGAAGAGCAGAATAAGATCTACTCGTTAAAACCCAAAAAGTGACTAATTGTCGTCCACCACGTTTCAGTTTGGACGATATTGTAGATACAGGATAATCTTTTAAGGTCAAGAAATGGAAAGCGTAGCGATGCCCTCACCATAATTCGAAATAAGTATATCTTCCTGTGCTAGTAGAGCTGCTCTTACCAGTATATTGGTAGTAATGCTCACTGCCGAACTGATGGAGGCGGGTTTGAATCCCGGCGAAGGCACTAATGATTGCTAACGTTTGTAAGTGTTTTGCTGTATGGAGGCACTGAAAGTACTTTAGAGCCAAAAGTCCTCTCAAGTGCATTACTGGTAAGAGAAGAACAGTGGGAACTCCTGGGACTCTCAGACTGTGTTTTCCATCAACCCGGGGGCAGAGTGTCCTGTTAGTGAAGTGAGAATACACTTTTACAATTAAAGGTGAAATTCTGGGCACCTCCATTTGTGCATGTATCTATGCTAATTTAATGCCACCCTAATAGATATAGCGGTTAGCTAATCTGCTTATCACACGAAATGGCCCGGTTCAAATGACAGTTTTCTCCGAGACATTCGTAAATGCATCCTTGTAAATACACTTTCAAAAGCAGACTATTAAATGAAAATGCAGACTGTCTTTTACTCTTTGATAAATGCGTAGTGTTCTCTGCGGTATAGGGGTGCTTAAATATTGGCAAGTCGAAAGTCCGCTCGATAGGCTTGGTATTGGCGAAAAAAAGCTGAAAGGTTTCTCGAGCTCATTTCTCGGATATTCTTGCTCAAACTTCTGATAGAAGTGTACAGTAAATGCAATGGGAAGCACTTGTAAACTGTTGATGAATTCTGGTATTCCAAGAATTCCTTTCTAGTTCGACTTGCTAGTGGAAAGTGCTTTGGGTTACGACACTGCAGAAACTGTAGGTATTGTTAGAGTAGGAAATACACAAAAAAACATACATCTCTTGCTGAGATTCGAGCCACGGATCTTCCAACTGTTAAGTTAGTGTGCTGTCACTTACATCGTGCAATAATTCTTTATAAGTATGTAAGTTGTAGTACTACAAGAGTTTCTGCAACTGCTCTCGGTCTCCTATACGTACACTCCATTCTTTTAAGAGCATAGTATGAGTGTACGTTTTAACAAGTTTGAATACAGGAGTTTTATGTTTTTGGTGTAAAGGGAAATTTAACTTAATATAGAGCTAACACCGTCTTCATCTTAGAATTAACAAAAGATAATTTTAAAAAACCTTTCCTTAATAATGTTAAAAAAGGCAAATTACTTTGCTTTGCTATTCGTTTTGCGATAATTTTATATTTGGTACACTCTGTATAATATGTACATACTTCTGTTCAAATAAACGTTCATTAAATGCATATTTTGTCAATTATTTATTAAACACATTTATAGCTTAATTAAGGATCTTAAGCTCAATTAAGATCTTAATTTTTAAGGATTGCAAGAAATAAAAGCATCCGGAACAAGTATCACATCCATTGATATAGTCACACAAAGGAACAACGGATAAGTAATACTATGATACCAATTTCTCTCCGCATTCACTCTTGCCTTCATTTGCGAACTGATTAATAATCAAGTATCACATTTAATGCCCAGAAGTGCATATCATTGTTATAGTACTGACGCTTCACTTACTCTTATTGGTCCAGAATACTGAGCAGGAATTAGAGTATGACAACTGCTAGTTACATATAAACCACTGTTTATTTTAATAATGATCCCTACAAGTTACGCTTGGCTGATTATTTGGCGTTTGAAGCATCAACGTCCACCCTTTCCAGTGGCGAATATCTGTCAAGTGACTGCGCATTATGTTTTAAGTTAATGAAGTGGGTTTTATATGAAAGACACTGTTCATAATTAATTATAACTAAATATAACAGCTTAGATAATATTTCCTTTGATTTGGGTAGTTGTATTATGCAAGGTAGAAAGTATCTTATAATGAACGTACATAGATTAACAAGATACCACTTTATCGTTTGATAATTGCTTTACTTCAGACTTAATTTTGATAAAGACTGGCTTTCAGTATTTTTCTACACAAACATTCTTAATCGCAAGGAAAGGTTGTAAAAATATTTCTGTTTGTAATTTTTTTTCATAATTTATGTTTTAATGTATTTTTCTAGTTTATTGCATTTTTTCTTTACTTAAATAGTGAACTTTGTGTAATATGTTTACTGTGAATTTTTTTAATTAGATGTGTAACCAGTTAGGTTTAGTTGGGTTCTTAGCAAGTTGGGATTTTTAAACCATATCTATAGCCAATGCACTTTCAGGAGCATACTTTGTGCTATTATGGAGTAGAGTTTTTAATTCACAATTGATAGTCATTCTAATTTGAAATATATTTCTGTTAGTATACAGATATAAACAAAAACCCTGATGTTTGATATTTATAATAATTATTAACATCAAATCTGTGACATTTAAAATTTTCTTATCAAATGGCAAATTTCTGGAACCTTCCAGAAAAGCCATTTTCTCTGTACTACGATGCTTCCTGAAGCTTCCAGAAGTAGTTTCCGTTCTTCCTGAACTATCGAATAAATAAATGATGTGAGCAAATGAGAGTTATTTAATCAATTATTCAACTACAGCTTACAATCGCATAAATATTTTTAGATTGAGTGTTGTTCTGTGATTACGGATTCAGACACTGCTTCACGAACAATTCTGGTAATCTCCGATATTGTCTGAATATTAAAGGCCTGCTGAATTATGTCTGCTGTTCTGTGTTTGTCTGCTGTGCTGTCTGCTGTTTCGTGTATGAATTATTATTTTTTTCATAGAATATCAATACCTTACTCTTCATCTGAAATATTTTTAATGAAAGAAGTTCGTTATGTATCTATAGCATACAACATTATTCACATTACTAAATATAATTTACGAAAGAATTTTTTATGAGCATTGACAGTTTCTGTGTGAATTAACACAGATAGAAAAAGATGGAACACAGATGGACACAGATGGAAAACTCCGAATGTTTTAAAATCAGTCTGACCATATGGACTGATATGACCCATCACCAACCACTGAAAAAAAATTTAAGAAACATTATCTGTATAATTTCACTTTAGCCCTACTAACTGCTTTGTTGGTGAACGGTTTAGGCTCGAGTGGAAAGGTTAGAGTCTCTGCCTGAAGCACTGCGGTATAATATCTATGTGATACCTAAGTGGAGAAGAAACACAAGCAGCTGGTGCAAATATCCTCATGAGACGCGTATGGAAAGAGGCAAGAAATACCAGAAACTAGAATTGCTTCACCCTTGAACTCTGACTATAGGTTCCCAAATTTTACACACAACGACAGATGTTCACCTAATTCACGCAATCCAACGTTGTTCATGAATCTTCCACATCGTTGATTCTAGACTGGCAACAACACTTTTTATTTTTTGGGTTTGGGTATCGGAAAAATGAAAACAATTACATGTATCAGATGCTTAATTTTAATTATGCAAAATCTTTCATAGCCCCGTTACTTTTATTTTACTTTTCGATCCTTCAAGAAATATTCAGCAAAAGTGGTTTGCTATATTTCTAAACCTTACTTATGCTCAAGTGTATGACACTTATAACTGTTGCACAAATCACACATGGTTATAAAGGAAAAAATTCATTTTTAAGCTGTAAAGGGAATTTTAATCAGCTTTAACACAATTTTTCCCTGCATTTTTTACGCGGACTCTTTTGCAACACTTTTATTGCTCTAAAATAGATGAGTATGACAATGAATGTTTATTTTAGTGTGAACATAACATTTTAGAATATATTACGATATATTATATTGAAGCAAAATCTAATGTGCACAATGCATAACTTTCTTGCACGACCCATGAAATTGTACACATTTGTTTTTACTGCACTTCATCTAAACTTGTTTCCTCGAATTATTCTAACTTAATTAACCGATTCCTCAAAGCTAAATGAAAGTGACATTTAAAACTGCAAATTTTCAATTTAAAAATCTCGATCAAATTTTGGCGTACGGAAGCCAAAATTCTTGTACGTTCATGTTTTCAAAACGAGTATGAAATTCTTCCATTTATAAGTAAAGAAAGGAAGACCGCATTAAAATTTAGATTTCGTTATCGTTTTCATAATTATGTTTTTTATTTAACATTATCAAAGCTTGCATATTTTCGTCCTTTAAAACACTCTTGTAGCTAGAAGTACTCTCAAGCGGAAAATGAAAAGAATTTTCAAAGTATGTCTATTTTTACGAAACGTATTGAGTATTTTAAAGTACTAATTATGACGCAGAAGGTTTATACAAATACGTCACTTACACACACGTTTCAGAGTACGCGTGCCTACCCCTGCCTTGCTGCAAGGATTGGATCAAGTGCTACAGAGACTCCTCGACTGTCTCCTATCCAGAATACAGTCAAGCTGCGGACCTGCCTGGCTGTGAAGATATCTCCAATAAAACTCATTTTCAGTTCGATATTACAACTTGGATTTTAGACATCACTGCGGATGAAATTTACTAATAATCATGCGTACATAAAATAATTTATTAACGAAAGCTCTATTTTTCTGTTTTAAATGTGTATTCATATCAAATTTCATTAAAATCTACCCATCAGGTTTTTCGAAATTCTATATTATATTCAAATTATCTTAATTTTACACACGAATATATATGTAACTTTTAAGCCAAATACGTGGAGTGGATATATATATATATACAAAAAAGAAAATATTTGAAGGTAAACCCTATTTTCTCCATGTATTCAAATAAACTGGTAAAACGCAAATTAAAGAATATTACGAAATGTAATAAAAATCCTTTCACTTCGAAGGGGAAAAAATATGAAAAAACTGGAAATTTTTATATATTTAAACCAAAACTATAACAATTCTGTTTTTCAAATCTTGCAGCACATTGCGCACATATATATATACACACATATATATACATACATCTATGTGTTATTATACACATACATATATATATATTAACACACACATATATATATATTATACAAACACACACATATATACACACATATACATATATATATATATATGTGTGTGTATACGTATACTTGCAAATATTTTTTAAGGAATTTATAGAAAACACAAAGAAAATAAAACCTAGATACTGATTTGCGCAATGTGCTTCAAGATTTGAAAAACAAAATTTTTGTAGGTTTGGTTTAAATGCGTAAAAAGTTCCAGTTTTTTTCATACTTTTTCCTCTTCGAAGTGAAAGATTTTTTATTACATTTTGTAATATTTTTTTATTTGCGTTTTACCAGTTTATTTGGATACATGGGGAAAATAGGTTTTACCCTTAAATATTTAATACGGTATGTAAAATATTTAATATTTTTGTTTATTTAAAATATTTAATATTTTTGTTTATTTAAAATATTTAATATTTTTGTTCCGATATTCGACATTTTGATTTGTATATATACCCGCCCTGCTTAACTGCCGTTACATATATATATATATATGTATATGTGTGCGCGTCTATATATCTCTTATATATATACATATGTACATAAAGTAAAAGAAAATGGGTAAAATAAATTAAATAATTCCTGCTCTTGAGCTGCAGAAAACTGAATTTTAAAGCAATTATTTTAATAAGAAAATAATTAAATTTTATTAAAAAGATTATCCCATCTTAGGAAAAAGTGTTTAGGCTATTAATATTCCCTAATATTAACTTGTAATAAAATGTAAAAGCTGGAAAAGAGTTTTTTTAAATGGGGTATTAAAGTTTATAAGGTATTTCTCCCGCCTTCTTCGCATGCCTTCGTCGTGTGGTGGTCAGCCCGCTCGACGCGTAACCGAGAGGTCCGTGGTTTGATTCCTGGCGAAGGCGTTGCTTATTTTTCATTCTTCTGCTTCCAAAAAAATCCCAATGTCTCTACACTGGCGCCCGAACTAAAAAAGGTGGTGGAGGATCATCATCCACCACCAGGATTTGGCGACTGGGCCCCTGATCTCCAGTTCGCCCTTTAAAAGGTGGAGTATATAAGGCATTTCTCCCGCCTTCCTCGCATGCCTTTGTGATGTAGTGGTCAACACGCTCGACGCATAATCGAGAGGTCCGTGTTTTGATTCCCATCGAAGGCGTTGCTCCTTTTTCGTGTCTCCTGCTTCAGAATAAACCTAATGACTCTACATTTTTTAAAAATATTATTGGGAGAAACAAGTTAAAGCTATTAATCCCCCTCTGCTTAATACTTAAATACATATATATCTACGTACATATATATATATATCAATATATATATATGTACGTATGTATATATATATATATATACACGTGTATGTATACACGTGATAATTTTGAAGATTGGCACAGGGTTGACGAAGCTTCGTATCAGAGTCGGTCGTTGTTTGGCTGAGTAAAATGCAGCAGAATGATGACACAGAAAGATTTTGCTTTTAAGTGCACATCTTTATTCAATTCAAATGGCAGACAATTTTTCTGTTAGATTGAATTCTTAATTTTAGACAACGATTTAAATTAAAATAAGGTTAAATTTAGGCTTTCGAAGTCATAACTATTCTAATAAAGGGAAGAATAATGGACAGAGCAGCGCAGAGTCTTATAGCACCAATAGCAGGAAGAGAACTGACTAAAAAACGGCGTGTACTCGGTATTTATATTAGATGTTATATAACATGCCAGAATGTTCTCGAACATATTGGTCTAAAGAGAAGATTCTGAAATTGCGAAAAATTAATTAGAAGTTGCCTGTTTGCGTAGACCGAAGCCATCTTATTTTTTTACATTTTACACACACACACATATACATATATATCTTCAATATATATATAATTTTAGCACTGAAGATTGGAATAAAAATACGGGTTCACAACTAGATATCATAGAAGTCCCATATACAACATGTCAACAATCTACGGCTAATCGTTTTCGGGCCGTGAGAGATACGTAAGTACGTACGTACGTACAGACTCCAAAAAATTGATTTTGGACACATTTCATAATTCGTTTTGGAATAAGGCGTCTTTTAATCTGTCCTCATGGACAGATGTGAAGCAAAAAAGTGTCCAAATGAAATCGAGAACGTTCAAAATGGAAATTTCCATTGAAATATGATACTCGAAATTTTTCGCGATTACAGTAGTTCCTTTGCTTCGAGCAAAAACGTTATATAGGACTGCTTTTACAGTAATCAATGATTTCCCAGAAATGGTTTTCAAAAGTGACTCTGAAATTTTCCGCACTAACATCGTTTAGTAAGAGACGCTGAAAGTTACAGTAACAGCTAGAGACCTGCATAATGTGTTCACTTGTTTGAAAAAATTAACTGTAGTACGTAGACTAAACTGCTTGGATATAAACCATATTTAAAAAAGAACACATCTGTATAAAGTATAATATACATAACCGTGCATTTAAAATTATTGAAGTATCTGAAATCAAAATTAATATTACATAAAGAAACAACATTCGTTTGACGTAGAATTTGGATAAAACTCTAATGGCTTCAATATTGAGCAGATACAGGTCTTTTTTCCTCGGAAGTAAAAATAGTTTTGCTTTTGAAGAATAGTAATTTTTTGTTTAAGATCTACGACAAACTAGGGTTTTTTGTTATAGCTCCAGAGGTGTTATGAATCTCGAAAACCGCATTATTTTTCGTATCACTTTTGTATCCGAATCAATATTCAAACTATTGCCAAAAAATATTATAGCACTGTATTATTTAAACAAACTGAATAATAAAGAATCTGTATATATATATATATATATGTATGTATGTATGTTCCTCGCATTGGGGGAAAATGGTGATTTTTTTTCTCCCCAGTGGCTGGCGATAGTCGTTATTGGTGTTGGCCGCTGCTGAGGCCGGAAGCGATGGTCACTTTGTCATGGAGGCACCTAATATGTGGGCCTCCGTTGCCTCTTCTGAAGAGTCAGACAAATTATATACATACCTTCTCCGAGATTCGAAACTGCACCCTTAGGTAGAACAGTTTAAGTCACTAACCACTTTTTCGGCTGGTCGGCAAACGACAATACCTTAAGCAACCGATTAGTACGGACGTGCGTTTATTTTTCATACACGTAATCCTACACCAGTACATGAACCCCCGAATTTTGAATTTGAAAACTATAATAAGGAAGGGAAAGCATATTTTGCAAGATATCTTAGTAAGTAAACTGAACACTGATATGATGAACTGACAAAAGATGAAAAATTAGAAACATCATCCACAAGTAACACGTTATCGGAAATTCTAAACATATGCTGACATTCTGATTTCAGAAACTTTGTTATTTTACTTTTAATTGTATGTCGCGTAATTCAGAAGAAAGCGTTGCTTAATAATAAAATTACAAACCCCCTAAAAAAACTATGTTAAAGCGAGTGAGGCCAAGGACAAATTGGTAACTTGCTATGCTCAGCGAGAGCATGAAAAACCTTAACGAAGATTCTGGTGCGATGTTAAATCTGAATTCTTTCAGAATTAATTTCTTTAATTAATTTTAAAATATTCCTTAACATATTTATATTCCATTTGATTTGAAAGTATTTGTTACCACTCAGTTCTTGAAGTATGTATGGGATTATTTTTACGTTTGTTCATTTATTATGAATAATTGAAAAATTTCTATTCATATTTATGTAAGCATTATTTGTTTAATTTGCTCCCAAAAATAGCGAGTAAGTACGTTCCCGTTTGACAGGTTTCAACAGTAACAGCAAGGCTGTTCTTCATTTTATTATTTTCAAAATATTATAATGAAGTTTATTTTTAGAAATGCATTTTTTGCATTAAGTGAGACATAAAAAATTCCAGTTGAAATTTTCTTCGAATGGGAAATGCAAGATAAATTTATTTCTGTGAATATGATATCCGTGAATAATGTTATAAAATAGCTTCAGTAAATATAAAAAACACATTTTCTTTCAAATTAATTTATTTTGCAAAATAATCCGAAAACCTTCTAGTTCAATTATTTTCTTTCATTGATGAATTCGCTTACGGCATTTCCACTAATTGTATTTTAACGAAATAATATAAATGTAAACGTAAAATACATTCATTTTAAAGACAAAAATACATTTTTATTATATTTTATGGACATCTGTTTACATCATTTAAAGACTCAAGAATTCTTCAACTAAACAAACAAGCATACAAAAGTTCTTCTAAGAATCTACATGACTGATTTTAAGTAATTTTACAAGGAACTGCTGCAAATGATATTGGTATATTTCATGTTGTATACAGTCTTTAAATGACAAAACACATTATCCAAATCAGATAAAAATGCCATTTCAGGTTATTATTCAGTCTAACGTTGGAATTATAGTCCTATTAGCATGTGTTTAGAGTAATGAAATTTCTCTGTAATAGGTGTCGAAATGTTTTTGAGCATCTGGGGCATCAAAAACAAAAATGTTCTAATGACCAAAAATATAGCAAGCTCTACATGAAAGACATAAAAATATCTTACTTTTGGAATTATTTTAGACATTTTAGGCTAAACTGTGGATAATCGAATACTAATTATTGAAAGGTAGTACCCTGGGCTGTTTGGATCCAGAGAGGAATTCTTTGTTTCTGCCTTGTATAAAGTGGATTGGAGGCACTTTTCTCTAGAAAGTCTTCCGTGAAGGACTTCCTTCTCTTAGGTAGGCAGCCATCACATACTTTTCCATAATCAAACTAAACCGAAACAATGTGATAATTATTTTACTTTGACTAGCAATTAGTTTTGACTTGAACTCTGTCCCATTTTTCTTGGTTCATCGCGATACTAGCTGATACCAGAAGATATATGCAAATTTAATACCAAGCGGCAAAGCGTTTGTTGAGTCTGGTGAAGCGTACACAGCATCACAGCCGTGTTGCCAGATTAAGTTACCTGAAGTCATTTTCAAGTAGTTACATTGAATTACTGACTCAGTTAGTTATTGATCGCATTATTTTAAGTAACTTTAAATTATATACCTTAAGAAATTTAAGTTACTAACTACTTTAGTTACTGACTGTAATTCGTAAGTTGTTCAAATTTAGTTTTATCAGAACAAACTTAAATGTTTGTATGTTTAGGGTTTCAGAAACCAAAATATTTCCTAAAATTATTACATAAATAAGCAATAAATAAACAAACAAGTAAATAAGAACCAATACCCAAAATCCAAAATGCAATCAAAGAATTGGAAATATTTAAGAACATTTAAGGCAACATCACATTCAATAAGGATAAGGCATATAAATAATTTTGTTAAAATATTTTAAAATGTCAGTTTGCAGTGCAGAAAATAATGCATTAAAATGTTATAAAAAGAGTTGTTTTACCAACTACTTGTAGAGTCAATAGGAATTTTTTGAAGCAAAGAGCCATGAAATATGAGAAATACCCTCGCCGGGACTCGAACTTTGGACCTTTCGAATATGCGCCGAGTGTGCTGAACACGAAGGTATGCTAAGAAGGCTGGAGAAATACCTTATATATTCCTCCTTTTAAAGGGCAACTGGGCATTACGGGACCCAATCGTCAAATTCTGGCGGTGAAAAATCATTATTCACCACCTTTTAGTCGGGTGCCACTGCAGTGTCATTAGGATTTTTCTTCAAGCAGGAGTCATGAAAAATGAGGAATATTTGTTGACCATTACATCACGAAGACAGGATAAGAGGGAAAAATGTCTTATATATTTTCTGACTATTTGGTTCAATGCATGCTTAATGTTTGAAAAAAAAATTAATACTTACACATATTTTTATTCAAATTTAATTATAATTGTTTCTTCGCTCTACGTCATTCTGATTTATGAAAATTTTCATAGCAACTCATTTCCAGAATAAAGGGGTAATTTACATTTCTTTACTTATAATAACACAACTATGATTCTGTAATTTATACTTAGGCTAATGATGATATCTACGTACTTGCCAGCAGTAGATAGCAAATAAAATAATAATTAAAATATAATGCCAGAAAACTAGCAAAGTACATGCATAAGGTAGCGCTGCTCATATAAATTTCCACAACCTTCTTGAAGAAATCACTTTGGTTTCAATTGAATATATCTGAATACTGATACTAATAAAATATTCAAATTTCTTTAATAGATAATAAATTTATGTTTTGTAAAATGACAAAAATGAAAGGAATTTTCTCTTGGTAAAGAATAAAATAAATATAGGACGAAAGCAATAACTAAAGTAAGGAATAGATATTAGATTTCCAAATGAAATTAAAATGAAAAAGATTAATAATGTTAGACAGAACTTATATTTCTTGCATTCAAATCTAATAAAAGAATAGAAATTGAATTTCTAAAATAAATTTATAAAATAAAGAATAATAATGTTAGATCTCATATTTCATGAATTCAGATCTAATAAAGAGATTGTCAAAATGTATTTCAAGTTGAGTTCTCGAATTCCTTTAAAAAATCAGAGCTCGTCTAAAATAAAATGCTTGATATTTTAAGCTAAGAGAAGCGTGAATTGTGAAATGTTTTCCTAAGTATGCTAAACTGAAGGTACTAATGTCATGGAAAATGCACGTAGGAGTAATTATTGCAAATCAGAAAGATGAAAAATAGATATGCATTTAAAACTGTGCACAATAATGTATTTAAGATCAAATGAAACTTCATGTCTTCGTACATAGAAAAGTTTATCCAATAAGAGGAAACATAACGTTAACTCGCTGGTTTCTAAATATTCGGGAAAAAATCGTAAAAACAGCGAAAACTGAAAAAACATAGTTCAGTTTAGTAAATAGGCAGAGTTAAAAAAACTTAGTAGAAGATTATGATCTACATTAAAGTACAATGTGACCGGGAAAAGTAAAACTTTGGGTATAAGGTATTGGTAGCACATCAACAATGCTTAAAATACGTTATTACCATTGGCCAATCCCTCATTGTAAGCGCCTTTCATGTCTATCATTTTCTTCCCAATTACTGGAAAGGTTTCGTACACCATCAGCACGTCCTAGTCCATTAATGCTCCACAGCGCCTTTACTAAAGCATAGAATATCTCTTCTCTAGTGTAATGAAGTTACTGTAATATTGTAATGGATTCTGTGAAGTAGCTTCTTTATACTGACAAGAAGATGCTAGTTACACGGATTTGTATCGGATAAGTACAGCGGGAATTCAATACCTCCCATCTCCAGCGTGAGACAGCAAGAAAGCCATGGCAACGCTTGTTTTAGTATACCGCGCATTATTATACGGAATGATGGGATTTGTCACATGAGACGCCATCTGCGTTCAGAATTCGGGAGATAGCGATAACATTTGTTCGCGATAAATCGCATTGTCTTACACTGCGTCTTAAGGCGATGCAGTTACAGATTATTACAGGCACAGGAAAGTGCTAGAAAACCCATCCTACGGGCTCGATATGAGTTCGTGTGACTATGATATATTCGTCAAAAGGAAAGAACTACTTTCTTTTCTTTTCGCCATCGACGGAACAGCTGGCCCACTGGGTTAGGTGCTTTTCAGCCTGTTGGATCCCGTCGATGGAATTTAAAGTATATATATATGAAGAGCTTAGTAGTGTGTCCTCCTGCAATTGACCACGCTAAACGAGGAGCATTGAAATAAGGACCAGAACATGGAAAAAAGGTGCATGATGGGGACTGCTGAGACTAAGGGGAACACTTATTATGGGGCATGTTAGGCAGACATTTATACAGTTACGGTACAGGAAAGAACTACTGCAAGGAATACGATAAAACAGTAGAAGTGGATATACTCGGTTTAGTGGGAATGCTGCGTAAGGCTTCAAAAGGAATTTACTAGCTGCCACATTCGTGCTATATCTACCACAGTCTGCTCAATTACTCCTTCCAATAATATGGCAGAATGCTAGACGTGTCAGATGATTACATTGAAGGATTGTATGTATTTGAACCTATGGTAATAAAGTTTTTAAAAACTAAGAACAAGTTGTCAGTTCTATTTATCTAACCTTGAGGCCAAGCACTACTGTAATCTGACTCGACAGTGTGCATGTGTGAGTGGCGGGTGGCGTAATGGTCGGTAGGATTGTAGATTTTACTCTATCAGCCGTCTGTGAGTGGACATGATCGACACTCGTGTGCGGTTTGCTCGTCTGATGGTTGATAGCGATGAATCAGGTGCTGTGACAGCTGATCTGACAATCATTCTGTTCTCCGATGTGTTGTGGCCCTAGGTCGAGCGCTACCATCATGACGCTGAAATCTGCCATTTCCATCCATTCTTGCCAGCATCTTCTAACCGCCGCATTGCTTCTACTCATATAACGAGCGGTTCTCCGATTTTTCCAACCTGCCTCTTTCAATCCAATGATGATAAGACCTCTTTCCAACTGTGGCAGTTGTTTGTAATGACCTCGAATCCTACGGCGAGGCATTTTTTTAGTCGTTGAAAGGTATCCGAAATCGCAATGGAACAGAAATTTTAACAACAGTTCAAGAACAGCTTCTTATATACATCTGCTGGATGCGCAGTTTCGATGCGCTGGAGATCTCACTCATTAAACACCAAATTTTATTTCTTTGCATGTGGTGAAAACATGCATACGAAATTTCAAATTAATAGGGATATTTCTTCATGGTGCGTCAATTTTGTTGTTATAGTGTGTATGTCGAACAGTTATTAACTATCAACTAATCATAATCTTCATCAAGATTGACGTATAGAATTTCTTGATTAGAAATTAAAAACTTGTCCTTTACCGGTAAAGAAAAAATTGTTTGAGTTTAAATTCTTCGTGTTAAAGCAGTGGAGAAAAACTACAATTTTCTCATCGTAATGAGCAGCCTGAATAAAATGTGCTTCGCAAATTAATTTGAAATGAGATGAATTTCTAAAAAATACCACTATTCTGTTAAATATCTACCCGTTATAATCACTTTTCTACCGAAAAACTCCAAAATTTCTTTTTACAGCAGTTTGAATGTGCCTTTGGCTACAACAAAGTTCGTTCTCTAGTACCTTTTTTTTCTTTATTTCCTTTCCATGGAGGTGTAATCGCAACGTTATCCAGATAATGATATTTCCCAATACGTAAAAGTAAAATATCACAAAAAGAAGTTCCTAAATCTTCTTTGGTGCCGCTTCTGAAGCGATTTAAAACTAAGTAGCAAGAAGACTTAATATCTGAATTTTATTTTTTCTTCTTTCGGCTCGTTCGTTACAGCAACAAGAAGGTGAAACTGAAGATCTTCTTTTTAGAATGGCTAGTACTTAAGCGATAATGATATAGGATTATACTTTAATCCGATTTTACGGACCAATATTCTGGTTGTTTTGGAAGAAGTTTTTATCGACTCTGATTCAATCCTATTTCACGCATCGCTATTTCTGTTTAATCTGGAAATGGTTTGTTAATATTCTGTAAAGGAAAAGTAATTTTAATTTGATGCAGCTCTATTTTTGACGTTTGATGCGATTATAATACACTGAAAGAATTGAAATTCCAAATTCAAATGAAGTTTTTATTTTCCTGTTGCATTTCGGATGAATAGCATTTCCTGTTGTTACATTCAGGTGGTTTCTTGGCGTCAGTTGCTATGAATTAAATATAGTTATAGTGAAAATGGGCATAATCTGTGTTCGTGATTATTTTAAAAAACTTTGAAATTTGTTACGCATTCTCTTAACTAATAACATTCCGATCTATTATTCTACAAATCAGCGACTAATTTCATAGATACGTACATATTTCGTATAGTAGATATATTTTCACTTTAGGATATGTATGTTTTGAAATACATTCGCTCCACGTCCTGTTTAGGTTCGAGATTTTTTTTTCACATGCGATACATTGGAGCACAATTCGAGTTCGATTACTCCCGACTGCGTGCACTACAATTGTTTACCTCTTTCGAGACAATGTCACGACTGTTTATGAGCGTTAGTACCCTTTTTGCTACTATTCAGTAAGCAACCCGTGCTATAGCCTGAATTGTCAAGTGAGTTTGTGTTTTCTCCCTTAACTATTTCGTAAATTATAGAGTCATTAGGTTCTTTCGAAGCAGGAGATATGAAAAATATGCAACGCCCTTGCCAGGATTCCAACCTGGACCTCTCGAATACGCGTCGTATGTGCTACCTTGCATTCCTAATATATGTTGGAAGGAGGAAGGTAATACCTTATAAATCTATTCACAATGAAATTTTGGGCAATTTTTGAGCTAAATAAAGAAGAAAATTGTTAGTTGAAATGGATGAAAAGTATGAAGATGGCTTCCCGGACTTCCCGGACACATCCCGGACTTCGCTATGCGTAATGTAAGCTAAATACGATGGTCTATCCAGGACTGTGATCAAGAAATGCGCTATTAAATCGGCGAACGTTGTCAAGGGGGTGAAATTAATTAGCAAACAAAGATCATATACGATAGAGCATGCTGAAAATCTTCTATCTATATGAATAGCATAAAAATTATGCGTAGTATTTTGTGCAGTGCTTTATTAATGTACAATATATAGTTAGTCCACTGCATTTGTATTTTAATATGAAAGAGT
>KK117931.1:378338-399886 GCA_000611955.2 Stegodyphus mimosarum
AATGCTGGTATTGTTCCTCTGCATAAGAGAACGTTGTCGACATAAACACGTGTAAGACGCGATTTGGTAATATATTGAGGTAAGCTATTGTTATTAGAGCTGTTTCTAGACAAATCAAGGGACCACTGTACTCCAGGAATATATCCCTCATGCACTAGTTCGAATATTTGTCATTAGGCAAGAGAAGTCCACGAATTCGCTATGTTTGTCCATATTCTGACCCTGAAGAGAACACGAGTCATTCGACACCAGCAACTTTCTCCAGTCGTCCGAGTATTCAGATTTGGAACTTAAGAGCCACAACAACCCTGATTAGCTGCTTTGAGGATGGTTTGCTCATAAGTAACTTTGTTGTTTTTCTGCTTTCCTCCAAAGTTGTTTTGTTTAAGGTTTTGCTTAAAAGTTTTAAAACCGAATGGTAATTCGTCTGACTGTCTTTACGGAGCTAGCAGTTAACTCTTAAAGTAGGGTGGAACTATGCATTTATAGTAGAAGCAAAAATACAGTGCTCCGTATTTGTAAATTATATTTAAGTCAATTATTTGTTGCAAATAAATACTGAATTTGATATGTCTCTAAAAGAATTGATGACAGGATAAGAAGGAATCGAATACGTTCTTGTTTGCGTAACAATTAACTTGTTAGTAAGGAACTTAGAAGATTAACGTTTACGATTCCATCATTTCTTAGAGTATTTGATTCAGTTATTGTGACTGGCCCTCGAATTGTATCGAAGAATGATAATTCTTTTTTAAATTCGACTCATTGACTAAAATTTGACTCTCCCCTCCCATTATTCTTTGAAATCGGGGGTTGAAAGGAATTTACGATATTCACCTTATTTGCTCTTGTGTGAAAATGGTATAATGGTCGAGCAATTCAAAAACTGGGAATTCGATTCCGAGCAGAAACACTGTTTATTTTAAATATTTATCTAACTTAAAGTACACCAAGTATATATAGGCTCTTACTTTAGGATATTTTATTTGTTCCTACATTTTTAAATCTTACTATAAACAAAATATCTTCATGCTAAGTAAAGGCTAAAGCAAAACTGGAATTGTTTGTTGTCTTTACTCTATGCTAAGGAATGAAAAATTAGCGTGAGGATTTTAAACTAATAAGCATTTTTATTGAAGCCAAATACATCTTGATTCTGTAAACTTGATAATTTCCAGATCATAATGCAGTCATTACCTTCTACAGTGTTTTGTACCCAAGCATTGCTGGAGGAACCTGATAATAGAATCTGAAGTAAAACGTGAAAGAAACCATAGCCTTTCATTCATTCTCTTATTGTCCAAATCAAATGAAAATGCTGTTTAATTAAGTATACTCATGCCTGAGCATATTTTATGTCTTATCAGTTTATGCTTGAAATTATTGCCAAGATCTTTAAATCTTTAAATAAGATCTTTAAATCAGTACTTCATTTAATAATCAAAGAAATGTACAGGGAATATTCTTTCGAATACACACTGGCTGTATATTTAAACAAAAAGAATGATAGCCTTCTTAAAATCCATTTTATAGGATGCAGTTTCAGGGTTTAAATCTAATCTCTTAATTTTTTGCTAAACATACGCTGTGAAACCCTACGTGGAGGACAGAGAGCAAATCTAGGCTATGTCCTTTAGTGTTGAAGAACTACAAAGTCAGAAGGAGGGTTTAAAGGACCCTTTAATTCAAATAATTACAGCTCTCCAACTTGAGACTAAGCCACTACTTGGGCTGAACTAAAAGAATATGAAATAAAGTGTGTTATTAATTTTAACCTTAAGTAGGACGGCGAGGGAAGCCTAACTCTCAGTGAAATGCAATAAATGCGAATTTCATGAGCAAGAACTAGTAATTGCAATTGCCTATGAAGGCGAACTTTTACTAGACAGAGGAAATCTTTGCGCGCACAGCCTTACGGAGATAAATCCAAGACTCTGTCTCTTCTCCTCGTTAACTCCTGCCTTTTAAACTGCTATCAGATATATGCGATTTGCATAAATATCTCGCTCGCGCTAAATTCGGGCAGCAACTGTATCAGGACTTAGTGTTCTGTGCATCCGTTTTGGAAGCATTGTAAATTCTGTAAAGGGTTCTTATCCTTACGTTCTAAGTCCTGAACTGGAACAGGGAGCGGAAGGTACGCTATGTTCTGATGTAACTGCTGGGCTGGAGAATAACTGCACGTAAAGGGATTTGAAATCCTCTTTTATTCAATCACTATTAAATACAAACCTCCCAATTCGGGAGAGATACAGAACGTAACAGACCACACTTTGGTCGAATTTAACAATCAAATAAAATTAAATACTAAACCTAAAATAGAACTTAATTAAACTTTGCTTCGCAGAGCAATTCGCGGAAGTTGGCCTCTATCTAAAAGGGTGCGTAGCAAGGTATACTAAATACTACCGCACTTTAATTTATTTTACAATGCAATCACGTAGTAAGCACTATGGCTTATAAATTTAAACTGCTAGCTGGTCAGGCGAACGTTGAGCAGCGTGACCGTGATCTGAGGCAAAGCTCTCACACACCGAGAGGTTTCTACCTCTGGCTTAAATAGTGCTTGGCTGAACTTCAAAAATTAGCATAAGCTAAAAACGCGCGCTTCTTCTGACAGGAAGTTGAAGCAGAGAGGAGATAGAAAAGATTTAAATTAAAATAAACTTGGTTAGTTTAACTAAAACCTTACATACTTCCCGCCAGAATTGCGATAGTTAAACTACTTTGGTCCAAACGGACCATGTTGAAAACTAGCAATTCTAAATAGTCGAAAATTTCACTGTTCTAAACTTAGGCCAACTCTTACAAGGCAATATATGTTTGTGTAAAATACAGACGAAATTTTCTGGAACAACAATCTTCAACATTTTTTTTTTCAAGTCTTATTCTTCAAACAGTCTTACTCCTTCCAGCAAAATCTGGAAGGAAAACAACTTTAGTATGACATAATAACAGAATAATTCTAAGTGGTACAAATCCTTTTTTTTTTTTTCTGTGTAATTTTGCACACACACATTATCATTCAAGCACAATTAAATTCTTCCCCCGTATGCTCTCTCACCGGTGTTGGATGTAAAGCAAACCGCCATTGCGGGTTTTTATGTGTTCGGGGGTGTTCAACTCTTCCACCTACAATCGACTAACATTAGTTAGAACTTGACATACGAGACCTGAAAAAAACGCCCTATAACCAGCTAATCCTAAGGTTCTCACTAGCTTTATGTCTAACACTTTAAGTGTATTTGGTGGAGAGCCTAATTAACACTTGCATTCTAAAATAGTGAATCTTTAACTTTTCATGCATACAAATTCGCAGTTTGCACACAACATTCACATTAATATTGCACTTAACGTGCATTGCTAGCATAATATTATTTGTTACATTTCATAACACATTAACAATTTCACAGCAATCCTGAAATGCAAATAGAAGTTAAATTTCTAAGCTTACAGAAATATAGGTTAAATTTCTAAGCTTACAGCAAGTGCTTCCTATTCCTTTCTCAAGGTACTTTCTTGAAATATCAAATTACATTGAATTAATAGTCTACAGACTAAATCGTGTTTTTCAATTTTCCGAATTTTCATTCTAGACATTTTACAAGTCTTTAGACAAAGCGTCGTACAAAATCATTTAGTTAACATATTCTTTTCAGCAATTCATTGCTTTTACAGAATTAATCTATTTACAAAATTAAGTAATTTTAAATCTTTAAGAATTACAATTTCTTTTAACAAAACATTTTACTTTCCATATGAGAACTTATCGCTCACTTGGCGTAAAAGTCAACCTCGCTTGAGGTAAAATCAGTCCTGCAACTTGCAGTATACTCAAAAATTAACTAAACTTTTGAATACGAAATTGTACTTATCTTATTATGATCGTCCATCCTTTTCTTGGCCCAATCTTTAAAACTTGAGTAAGTTGTGGCCTGGTTCAGTTTCCTCGTTTTTCGTTGTTCTTTCGGAGCCTGCTCGTCTCTTTTTCTTTTGAAATTCCGTCGTTGTATCCTCGGCAATTTCCTTTGTAGAGGAGGTTGCTCCGCTGGACGTTTGGTGGACTGGGCCCTTCTCTCCTGGGCCCTTGCTCGTTGCTTGTCCTGGTTCCTGCTGTATTCGGGAAGTTGATTCTCAGGCTGCAATCGACGTTTCTTGCTTCTCAGGCACCTGTCCGATGATTCCACAGTTCTTTTGGATACATTGGGCTTCCCTTGCCCATTCTGCTTTCTTCTCTTGGTGCGCTCGTAATTCCGTTCGTAGATTTGTTCACCTGCATCGTGAGACTTTCTTTTGAAACCACCTTTTTGGTTCTTATTTCTTTGTTGGGGGGGAGCTTTCTTCTTCTGACATTTCGATGCCGTTGTAGCTGGTTCCTGCTGTTTTTGCTGACGTATATCTTCCTGGCTAGTCGATTGCCTCGGATCCTGAAACGAATCTTTAAATACAGCCATTTTGCTGCGATTATAGAACGGTTTTATTTGGTCCACATTCGCTTTGAGCGTTTGACCATCATTTCTTTTTAATATAACCACTGCCCCCGTAATTTGTTCAATTGTGAACGGGCCTTCAAAACGCGGAAAAAATTTCCCCACCTTTTCCTCTGGGGCATTTGACAAGTTGTGTTTAATCTTCAACACTTCATCTCCCACATTGTACTTGACCTCTCTTCTTTTTAGGTCATAGTACAATTTCTGTTTTCTTTGGGCCATTTCTATATTTTCCGTCGCTTCCCGTATTAACTTTTGTATATCACTCATTTTAAATTCTTCTGCCCTTTCCTGTACAAAGAACAGTTTATCTAGGGGGGTCAAGATCTTTCTTCCTAAGAAGAGTTCAGCGGGTGTTTTTTGTGTAGTATCGTGTTTGGCGGTCCTAAGGGCAAATGCAAATTCATTTATATGGCTATCCCAGGTAGAGTGATAGTTTTTCACATAACTACGAATTATTTTCACTACATTTCTATTCACCCGTTCCGCTATGTTTGACTGCGGACGATACGGGACCATCTTTAGATGACGTATGCCCAGTTTTGCACACATTTCCTCAAACATTTTACTAACAAACTGAGGACCATTGTCTGAAATAACTTTTAGGGGCGCCCCGTATTTTAAAATATACTTATTTAGAATTGAATCTACTACAATTTTTGCAGACGCGCGTTTTAACGGAATTAACTCTAACCATTTGCTAAAATGATCCACTATAACTAAAAGATATCGGCTTTTATTAACTTTACTTCGAGGGTAAGGTCCAAGTAAATCGATGCCTATTATTTGATTTGGGAATTCTGATTTAATACTATTTAGGAACCCGGCCGGGCGGAAATTAACATAATTATTTAATTGACATGTTGGGCACGACTGGACATACGCCCTAGTAAACTTTTGCAGTTCTGGAAAGAAAACTGCCTCGCGAACTCTCTGAACAGTTTTTCTTATACCTAAATGAGCCGAAATGGCACAATCATGCAACTCTTCTAATACATTCAACCTCATGCTAGCTGGGATAACCGGTCTATATTCATGATTCTCATTAGTAGCTTTCGTATAGAATAACAGTCCGTCAATTAATTCGTAATTTTCGGCCCTATTTCTTATCGGCACAATATCCGGATGATTGAAATTCTCAGGGTCGGCCAAATAATTGTATATATTTTTGAACTCCGGATCTTTTTTGAGTTCGGCTATTACTGTTTCACGAGAATCTAATACTTTGGATGTTAACATGGCTATCTTAATTACACTTCCATTTTCATCTAAGTTAATTCTGCTTAAAGCATCTGCCACAACATTTTCTTTTCCCGGCGTATGTTTAATTATTAGGTTATATTCCTGTAATTTGAGAGCCCACCTTATTAATCTGGGTGATAAATTTTTTCCAGAATAGAGTCTAGTGACCGCCGCGTGGTCGGTATATACAGTTACTGGAGAACTTCCAAAGAACACACGAAATTTCTGTACTGATGCTAACACTGCGAGAGTTTCTCTCTCTGTTGCGGAATAGTTTCTTTGGGTTTCATTTAATGTTCGGCTGAAAAAAGCCACGGGCTGACCATTTTGGGAAAGCACTGCACCAATCGCGAAATCTGAAGCGTCCGCTGAAATCTCTAATCCCTTATCCCCTTCTGGAAATTTTAAGACGGGAGCTTGAGTCAATGCGTCTTTCAATTTTTGAAACGCCAAGTTGGCTTCTGCTGACCACGAAAACCTAGCTTTTTTTCTTTTCAACTTTAGCAGTGGCTCAGCTATTTTTGCAAAGTCTTTAATGAAAGCCCGGTAATATGAACACATCCCGAGAAACGACGATAATTTCTTCGCTGTTTTAGGAACAGGATAATTTCTAATGGCTACTATTTTTGACTGATCCGTTTCGATTCCCTTTTGGGAAATTTTAAATCCTAAATAACGTAACTCTTTTGCGGCAAATTTACATTTAGACGCATTTATCTTTAAACCAGCTTCGTTTAACAATGAAAATACTTTTCTTAAATCTTGTAAGTGTTGTTCTAGAGTACTACTCGTAATTATAATATCGTCTAAATATATGAAAGTGCTTTTACCAAGGACTGGTCTTAAGACGATGTCCATACATCTTTGGAACGTTGCCGGCGCGCCGGATAATCCGAACGGCATTCTAAGAAATGCGTACGTACCAGATTTCGTTATGAACGCGGTTTTGTGTACGTCCTCGGGTTTTACCCCAATCTGAAAATAGCCACTCGTGAGATCTAATGTAGTCATGTATTTTGTAGACGAAATATTTCGAATAATTTCTTCAATTATCGGCAACGGATATACAGGATATTTTGTAACTGAATTTAACTTGCGATAATCTATAGCAAAACGCCACCGCTTCGGGTGCGTAATCGGGTAATCATTATTTTTCTTACACAGGACAACGGGGCTAGCATAACTGCTAGAAATTGGCGTGATGATTTTATTCTTTAACATCTCTTTAATATGATGTTCAATTATTTCCTCTTTTGTCCTATCATATCTATATGGCTTTTGCCTAACTGGCTGAGCGTCCCCCGTGTCAATGTCGTGGTTCACCACCTGCGTAAAGCCTGGTACATCACTAAATAAATTCGCAAAGTGACTTACCAGACCTTGGATTTTCTCTTTTTCCTCTGCTTGTAAATGTTCCAAGTCCAGCTGCGGGGGCTTATCATTCTTCGCTTCAATTGGCTTCATATTTAATGTTAGTTCTCCCCCCTTGAAATCAATTTTTGCTTCTGCCAAACTAAAAAAGTCCACACCTAGAATAATACAAGTCTGCAGGTTACGCACAATATAAAACAGGATTCTTACCTGTTCGTTGTTGATACGCACGAACAATGGTACTTTTCCTAAACAGCTACATTTTTCTCCTTGGGCCGCTATGACATCCGTGTCTCTTGCACTAAAAATTCTGTAACGTCGAAAGTGCTTCTTAAAGAATCTTTCCGATACGAAGCTGCTTTGGGCTCCTGTATCCAAGAGGGCTGTCGCCGGTATGTTGTTGATTAGAACTTCAATCTTCGGCAAACTCAAATTCTTAACGACCACGGTGTTTAAATTGATTTTGGAAGGGTTTTGCGCTGCTTCGGACTTCTTCACCTTCCTCGAAGAAATCCCTCTTAGTTTAAATTCTTTTTCTTCTGGTTGCCCTCGGAATCTTTGCTTGTTCTTCTATTAAATTCCCTTCGTTCGCCGCTCGCTTTAGGAGACACATCTTTCTTCGGCCATTGCTTCGCCTTATTCCCGTAACTTTGATTTTGCTTTTGCTGCGGTCTTGGCGAACTCCACTGACTTCTTCGCTCAAATTGGCGTCGTCGTTCGTTGTCGGCTGTTCTTCGGCTTTCAAATTGTACCGCGAGCTCAAATAATCTGTCTAATGTTGTTGGATTTCTTAGTTCGATGAAATCTTGAACTTGGGGCAGTAGCCTAGGAAGTATAACTTGAATAATTTCAGGATCCGGGCGACTTCCATACAAAAGCTTGAAAACTTGAATTTTCCTCAAAATAAAATTAGACAAATCTTCTATTCTTTCTTGGTATCGGCTAAACAGTTCAGCTTCCAATCTGGCTCGATCTCGCACCACGGGAAATGCTTTCACTAGAGAATTCTTGAAATTTTCATACGTGTATGTGGGGCTTCCTGGTTCCCCCAAGAGATTCTTTCCGATGCACTTGAACCAACTTAGCGCTTGGCCCTTCAAAGCGCTGGTAGCAAGAGCGACTTTCTGAAATTCGTGGACTGGATATAGCATGAAGTGGGAGTCTAGCTTTTCCAGGAAATTGATTACGGCTGTCTTGCCGTCAAAACTTGCCGCTGGCTTCATGGCTGCTCGCATGGTTTGTACGATGTAGCCGAATCCTTCTATGCCAGGAGGTGCTATCTCAGGATTCTGGACAGGTACAGCAGGTGTCTCAGGTTCGTCTTCTTGTTGTTGAGGCCATCCTCTTCTTTCTGTGCGGGCGCCATTATCAGGACTTAGCATTCTGTGTGTATTCTTTGAGAACATGGTAAATTCTGTAAAGGGTTCTTATCCTTACGTTCTAAGTCCTGAACTGGAACAGGGAGCGGAAGGTACGCTATGTTCTGATGTAACTGCTGGGCTGGAGAATAACTGCACGTGAAGGGATTTGAAATCCTCTTTTATTCAATCACTATTAAATACAAACCTCCCAATTCGGGAGAGATACAGAACGTAACAGACCACACTTTGGTCGAACTTAACAATCAAATAAATTTAAATAAATTAAAATAGAACTTAAATTAAACTTTGCTTCGCAGAGCAATTCGCGGAAGTTGGCCTCTATCTAAAAGGGTGCGTAGCAAGATATACTAAATACTACCGCACTTTAATTTATTTTACAATGCAATCACGTAGTAAGCACTATGGCTTATAAATTTAAACTGCTAGCTGGTCAGGCGAACGTTGAGCAGTGTGACCGTGATCTGAAGCAAAGCTCTCACACACCTTGAGGTTTCAACATAAGGCTTAAATAGTGCTTGGCTGAACTTCAAAAATTAGCATAAGCTAAAAACGCGCGCTTCTTCTGACAGGAAGTTGAAGCAGAGAGGAGATAGAAAAGATTTAAATTAAAATAAACTTGGTTAGTTTAACTAAAACCTTACAACTGAAACTTGAGATATCGATAGGAAAGTTCAAACTCAAAATAACTTGGTTAGTTATAATAATGAATGCTACATAGTTGCTCCCAGAATTTAGTAGTCTGAAACTAACTAGCCTAAAATCGGCTTTTAGTGAAGATGCTAATTTCTAAATCTAAATTTTCCTTCCTACTCACCGTCCTTTACAATTGTAAGTTTTAAATAACGGTAAAATAAACCAAACGAAATCAAGGGTAAGGTAGACAAAAGCTATTTGAGCCATGGTCTGGCACTGCCTACTCGGAGGGATTTTTATTAGGAACTGAGTCCGTATCTACATTTCTCTGAGACACGAATCCCCATGAATAGTAACAATAAACGACCCCAAGCAGGAAGTTTGACTTATTTCATAATTTAAGAGCTGAGTTAGTGACACCAGAGAGGGTAAAAAACCAAACATCATGTGAAATACAATTGCAAAACTTACCTTTAGTTATTATAGCGATTCGCAATTGTAGAGGGTATTAGGCATTTTACTTAGGATCGGGAGACAATAAAAATGAGCAGTTCCCTCGCCAGGAATCAAAATTCGGATCTTCTGATTGCTAGTCAAACGTGCTTTCTAGTTACACCACAGAGGTACACGGTAAAAATGGAGAAAGTACTCTGTACAGTGATTTACAATAACAGTTATTTGGTGAAAATATACATCTTTTCCCGTGAGATAAAACTGTTTTGTGTTTGGAAATGCTGTCTAAATAATGTGAACTGCAAGATGTTTACACTTGCAAATCTAACTTTCAATCTATTGTTTACATGATTTAAAATAAATGGTACTCTTAATAAATAGTAATAATGCAATATATTCAAAATGAATTTATTTACGTATTTTCAGTTCTTCTTTAAAAGGTGCATCCTTTTAAGAAAACAGTTTCTGGCGAATTCTGAAAGAAATAAGAAATGCATGCTTGTTATAGTCGAAACGGGCCTTTGGGCAAAGTCCCTTCCAGATCATCAATAAAAATAAAAGAGATGTCAGCATTCAAATATAATGCATATTTCATGGTATAGAAAACCCAGTATTCAGAAACAAGCTCTTCTCTAACAATCGTATAAAAAAAGTGTTTTCGAAATCTGAGGAAATAAGATTTGCTATGTCTGATGCATTGAGAATTCTTTTCTGAATCTTCACTGTAATTTAATTTCATACACATTATATCAACTATAAATATTTATGTGAATTTATTTAAGATGCAATATAATACGATATTTGAAAAGATGAAAATTGGTTTTTATCTTATGTTTTATTAAAATTAATTATTTATTGCCTTCGAAGATGTATTTAAAACTCGTTTTGGGGAAAGAAAAGCTTTTACGAACTCACGTATTATTATTTAAAAAAAGGAATTCAATTTAAACATTGAAATGCTGATTTAATTCAATTATGAATCTGATTTAATTTGAATAATGAAAAATTATTCTCTAGATTAAACTGCTTAAAAATATAGGTAACGTATTAATACTTACTGTCTGTTAATTATAATGTGAGTTTTTCCTCTTTTTTTCCTCTTTTTTATCTGCCCTCATTATACTCTGGATTTTGAGTTAACCATGGATGCTATTCTAAAGTATTTGTGGGCAATATCTGCAGCATAGTCCAAAGTCTATCCAATTCTATGGATAATTAGATTTCTTCCAGACAATTTCTCATTTTACATTTATACGAATATCATACTCCCACACACACGGAGCTTTAAATGCAGAGGCTGTCGATGTCACTTTTATTAAAGAATGCTAAGTGTGAATTTTATTTAAGAGTCTGTATTTTGTTTTTCTATATTCAACTCTTACGTTGAGTGTTATGTACACATATTCAGTGTATGCAATATTTAGTATTATGTAACTTTGTTTAACATCACTGTATTGAAGAGTGGGATAGCTGAAAGACAGTGTTATATAGAAGAGTGCTTGGAGCTTTTAGAGTTTAAGCGGTTGAAGTTCCAGCTGCGTACAATAAGGTTCTTTTGCAAAGTTTGGAAACTTCGAACTGATTAGCAGATTGCAGTTCTGTATCCTGTATGATATTCATTCTCACGGCTAGGTTTGGTTTACTCGATTGCGGCAAAACACTCAAGGCTATCTGCCTAAGCGTAGAAATGCTTTCGGGGACGATTTTATAAAGGAAAATGGCTCGTATTTACTTGCAAATGGTTAAAACCACGTAAACGTCTATGCAGCCAAGCCGTTCGCGGGATTCGAGTTTCGGACCAACTACCAGTGTTCAGCGACTATACCGCTCGGCTGACACTCCCAAGGATGAAATAATAAAATGAGATTCACTCAGTGTCGCGAATTTGTGATTTTAGTAGGTTCTACTCAGAGTTTAAACATCAGCAAATCTACATACTGTTCACTAGACATCGACGAGATAACAGCTTTTGTCATTATGATATGCATAGAGGCGTTGTCTGAGGGCATGCGATGCAGGTGTCGCATGTCTATAAATTTAAAATTGTATAAAAATGATTATTTTTTTAACTTATTCTTATAGTAAAAGTCATTAATTACTTTAAACACGTCAGTTTGCATTGTTTTATCAATGTTACCTCGTATCAGTAATTCAAAACAGAACGAGTTGCGCACTGTTTTGTCTTCTCTAATTATGTTTCCGCATCCTATCCATATATCAGCATTATTAAATGACAATGCATTTCGAGAAACGAAAACTTTATTCCTCCTTTCATCCAGCAACATGAGATGATTGAAAATTTTTCCTCTGCAAGCTGTCTCGACATAGCATTCAGAAAGGATGAAATGCATTGTTGCGTTCTTACAGGTTCGTGGATTTGGAGTGATTAACAACAACGCTTCATGAAGAATGAAAACACAATTTATTAACCAGTATTACTCAGAACAGTTCCAAAAACATGTTTAGAGTCGTGGAAAAACTACGACAAACTCGCTGAAACAATCAGCAACACAGCCTTCAGGTTACCAGGCCATAACGGTGAAGACAGCTTCACAGTAAAGTACTAGAGAACAGATCCCGGTTCGGGTCGGTCGTTCTGAGAACTCAACTTACTCCCCAGACTCTCCACGCTACAACTCGTGATGCCCTCGACGATACACTCGAGAGCCTCAACGATGTACGCTCTCGGTGCACTAACTCATGATTCAATTACGAGATACCTCGACACAAGACTACTCCTCCGCATACAGGCAGGGTTTATATAGATTTTGCGTGCCTTCAAGAACATTCTGGACCAAACCGGTAAGATATCCTTCCAAAACCCCATTTATTTGTGATATTTTAATTTTATTATTAACTTATTATCATACTATATGGCAGGAATTCCGATCATGCAAAATACAAGGAGTCTTCATTTATATTTCATGTGCTTTGAGCAAAACACTTCTTAGAATATTGCTATTTGGTAAAATGTAAGAATTTTTTATTTATTTTTTGAATGCAGCTAATTTATATTTATTTGAAAAAAAGTTAAATTCTTTGAATGCTTAGTAATATATCTAACTGACGAATAGAAATGTATTATAATACATACTGTAATTTAAAACAAGTATTTACGTCGCCATAAAATGCATGTCTGGCATCGAATATTTTTTTGTGTTTATAATACCTAATGAAATGAAAATGTTGCCAAACTAGGCAATTAAATCTAACTTTTAGTAGAAAATGTAACTGGAACCTACAACGTAATTTTTACCACTGCACTCATCTCCTCTTCTTTCGTTCGTTATGCACGTCTCTATTGGCATCCGAGTGTTTTTTGAGAAAAAAGGATTTAGTTAATTATCGTCGTAAATATAGCTAAAATCGCTCTCTATTTTTTAGAAGATTATGCAAATGACATGTACGTCTCTTGGGTAGCAATTTTGTTTTCTGTTTCAAGATTCTTTTTATTTTCAGGTTGACTTTTGATTTGTTTTTCACGGCACAGCTGCTTCAGTTCGCGCTTCATTTACTGCTTGTTTATCTCAATAGGATTACTGATTATTCCGAAAGGACTTAGGTTGAAAAAAAAATGAAAGTTAAGTTTTTTCAGTACTTTTTGCTTTGTTTAGCTTTTACAAAACAATTTGATTTTAACATCTTACTGATTTATTTTTTTTATTTATTTATGTTGGTAGATATACACAGTCCAGTCACATTAATGTGACCCTCTGTCAAAAGCCAGAATAACCACCTTTCGCAGAGCGGACTGCTGCGAGACGTGCAGGAAGAGAGTCACATAGGTCCCTGAAGGTGTTCTCTGGGATGTTGAGCCATGCCGACTCTAATGCCGTGGCCAGCTGCGCTAGATTACGCGGTTGAGGATCCATGGCGCAAACAACTCGATCGAGATGGTCCCACAGATGCTCGATTGCGTTTAAGTCAGGTGAGTTTGCTGGCCAGGGGAGGACGGTAAACTCATCCTGGTGCTCTTCGAACCACGCACGTACACTGGCAGCTGTATGGCACCTCGCATTGTCCTGCTGGAAGATGCCATCATCCTGAGGAAAAACAATGCGCATGTAGGGGTGAACATGGTCCGCAAGGACAGATGCGTACTTGTATTGATCCATTGTGCCTTCCACAATGATCAGTGAACCTAGAGAATGCCAGGAAAACATTCCCCAGACCATAATGCTCCCGCCTCCAGCTTGGACCGTTCCGGCAATGGTTGCAGGGTGGTTCCTTTCAGAGGTTTCACGCCTTATACGCCAACGTCCATCTGTCCGATGGAGCATAAAACGCGATTCATCCGAAAACGCAACCTGTCGCCACTCAGTGGACGTCCAGCTGCTGTACTGGCGTGCAAATTCTAGCCTTCGCCGTCGATGAACAGCAGTCAGCATAGGTGCACGAACCAGGCGTCTGCTTCGGAGGCCCAGACGCAGCAATGTTCGCTGAATAGTACTTTGGGAGACACTTTTGGTAGCCCCTTGGTTCATTTTGGTGGTCAGTTGCTCAACGGTAGCCCGTCTATCTGCCCGAACGCATCTCCGCAACCGTCGTTCGCCTCTGTCATCTATGGCCCGTGGTGCACCACATTTGCCACGTCGCTGATTTTGGACAGTCCCATTTTGCCATGCACGGTACACTTTTACCACGGCGGCACGCGAACAGTTCACAAACTCAGCCGTTTCGGAAATGCTTCCACCCTTGGCCCGAAAGCCAATGATCATGCCCTTTTGGAAGTCGGATAAATCGCTTCGTTTCTGCATTACGCCAACGATTGAAATGTTTTCCGAAGCCCTCACACACCCTTTATATACGCTCAACTGCACTGTGCTGCCACCTGCCTTCTGTGATTGGTTATTTAACTCTGACATGGAAAGTACGTGGTGGTCACATTAATGTGACTGGACTGTGTAAAATGAAAAAAAAAGCTATAATAATGGGAAATCGTATTCTCTCATTGTCATGTATGTTTTCTAATTTCTATAATTTAAGCGCATATTTTGCTTTGCTACAACAGCCTGCAACATATATTCATCATAATTTTATAAAATTATTTAATGGACTGACTATTAATTACAAATTATCATTACAGTTCTTGAAGGACTTTTTTCAAATTCGAAACAAAATAAACAACACCTTGGTGAATTATTAAAACAGGTAGTTTCCTTAAAACCATATATTTTTTGCTCCCTAAACATTGATTGCATAATTCATTTTATTAGAAGATGATTTATTTATTAAAGCAAGAAATGTTTTGTAAGCAAATCATCATATTAAAATATACAGAATTTCTGTTCCGACCTGAAAATTAGAGATGGATAAATGATAAATCTTCTCGCATTCCAATCTAAATCCTAAACGTTTCTCGAGTCAGTCGAATCTTTTAAAATTAACTTATCTTGAGTACTTTAAATACACATAACAGAAGAAAAGGAAATTTACTTAATGTTAGGAGTTTCTAAATAAAACTTAATTTGCAAACTGCATTCATTGAAAGTTTAATTTAAAGGTACACTTTTGAAACATACATTTATATTTTTAAGATTACAAATGTTAGTAATCGAATTACATAAAAAAGGAAAGAAAAGAAAAATAAGATCTGAAAGAATTCAGATTTAACATCCCCCATATGGTTTGTTAAGGCTTATTAGGCTCTCGCTTAGCTCGCAGTTTACCAGTCAGTTCGTAGACTCATTCCTATAAACACTGTTGTTTTTCTATCCATATATCAGCATTATTAAATGACAATTATTTCGAGAAGGGAAAACTTTATTCCTCCTTTCATCCAGCAACATGAGATGATTGAACATTTTTTTCTCTATCTACAAGCTGTCTCGTCGTAGCATTCAGAAAGGATGAAATATATTGTTGCGTTTTTACAGGTTTATGGATTTGGAGTGATTAACAACAACACTTGATGAAGAAGGAAAACACAATTTATTAGTCAATATTACTCAGAACAGTTCCAAAAACGTGTTTACAGTCGTGAAAAAACTACGACAAACTCTCTGAAACAATCAGCAACACAGCCTTCAGGCTACCAGGCTATAACGGTGAAGACAGCTTCACAGTAAATCACTAGAGTACAGATCCCGGTTCGATCGTTCTGAGAACTCAACTTAACTCTCGAGACTCTCCACGCTACATCTCGTGATGCACTCGACGATACACTCGACAGCCTCAACGATGCACGCTCTCGATGCACCAACTCGTGATTCACTTACGACATACCTCGACACTAGACTAATGCTCCGCGCACAGGAAGGGTTTATATAGCTTTTGCGTGCCTTCAAGAACATTCTTGAAGAGTTCCTTCCAAAATGCCTCCCTCCACTACGCCAAGTCTGTCACCAAATGGGCAATGTGTGAAACTACGAAAATAGTCGAAAAACTTGATTCTAATAATTAGTGCGAATCTGCGAACTTTCCTGAGGACAGAAAAATTTCTTTTTTTTAATTACAGTTTATCCGAAATTTTACTAAATGTACTAAACTCTAGTCTTTTCGAATTATTTGAATTGAATGTTCTTGATATTTCTCTTAAGATTGGAAATAAACTTGCATGGAAATTTATACGTAAGTAGCATTAGTATTCGGAGCGAAAGTGAAATGAGTAACTAAATGTACCAATATCTTCATAAACAGTAACAGAAGTCAACTTTCATCTAGCACTAGGATAAATTAATAATTGATTAACATAGTTTATTTACTGATTATACCTGGAAATATGTTGTAGTGAGATATGTATCAGCAAAGAAAATCTTAGTTATGAGAGTATTCTCAAACTGTATCTGGAAAAAATTCTATTTCAATATTTTAGGCCTTAAATCTGATGAATTTAAAATGCTTATTATGTATATTTCATTATTTTACATGTTGTGTTGTATTTAACTATATATTAATATGCAAATACTACAGCCAACTTTCGAATAAATGTAATTCTAGCTTCCATTTTCATAAATATATTTTTTTAATTTGGTGTTCAGTAGTATGCTCTTTATGAAAACCCAAGATACGCCCCTGACTATAGATTGAGTCAGATATCTGCAGTATGATTTTAATTGAAATCCAAAATAAATTTTATAGAAGTTTAGTATCTCGAAATAAATTAAATTTTAAGTAATTTGAAAAATATGTTAGCCATAGAAAATTAGAAGCATCCTACATTCCCTTCCAAGACATATAAAATAAACTAACGTGTTTTCAATATTGTTAATTTTTATAGAAGAATGACAGATAGTTACGAATAAGAGGAAAAGAATTCTATTTCAGGATTTATTCAACTGTAGTTTAACCTTTAGTGAATTTGGCATTTTTTTCTCTTTTTATTTCAAATTCACGGATAATTGAAAAGTATAGCTGTTACATCTGAATTTACTTTACGTAAGCAGAAAAAAAGTGTTTATAAATGCAAATACTCATTTATTTTAACAGAAATCTTCAAATGCATTTCATAGTAAAAATATGTGCTTAGAATACGCCTGGTTTAATGATGTTTAGTTCAATATTTAGATACATTGAAATAACTTTCGGTTATTGAAAATACAAAATAATCGCTTTCTGCAAGCATATATTTATTTATTTAGGAAGGAAATATAAAAACATTTTAATCTTTGAAATTCATTTGAAAGGAATTCGCATATGTAAATATGGAATTCATGAAACGTTTTATGATTAAGTAATATATGATAAGAAGTCTTATGACATGAAATACATTTTTGAGCATCAAAAATGCAGCACAAGGATAGAAAAGATTAATTTTGTTTTCTGTTTTCCCTAAGCGTCTCATCATAACATAGAGACAAGTTCATTAATTTTTGCGTATAGAATATTTATAGCTTCAATGCTTAGGTAGTGAATGTAAAATTGTTTCATGTGAAATGACTTGTTTTCGGGGGGGGATGAAAAGATCGAAAGTTGTATTTTGTGGTGCATTAAGAAATCTTCTTTCGTTCTTTCTTCACTTATGGTTTTCAATTTACTTAAAATTTATTTATCAACTGTAAACTTTTTTTAAATTCAGTTACTCGTATTTTACGTCCTATGCATATATAATAGTGCATCTTTCTTTTATCGTCGAAATAAGTTTACATTAATTCAAATATTGTCACAAATCGTCATTAAATATTTTGAAAGTAAAACGTTTTTTATTAATTTACTAAATGCTGATAATTTTCTTTGATATTTTTAGAGGATTTGACAGAGACAGAAAATATTCTGACAATCCAAGTACTTGTTCTCCGACAAATGAATTTGAGTGAGCAATACAGTGCGGGAAAATGCCTATAAATAGACAAAGTATAAAAAAGCTTAACAAGAAAATAAACTAAACATTTCATTTCTGCGGTGTATACTATTGATAACTGAAGTTTATTTGAAATTATATATGTAAAAAAGACTTCTTTGCCAATTTTTAAGATTACAAAATATTTCAGAACCTTTGCTAAGTCTGTATTACTCGAATTTAACAAACATCTGATGAATTGAAGAGCTATGAAGAATTAATTCATTTACTTTGAGGCATTAATGTATAATTCGGAATAAATTGAAATTCGGCAGAAGCAATTTAATTACACTCACATTCCTTTGTTTAGAAGCAGGAAAATTTTCTCTATAGTGCTGATAGCTCTTAATTTTAGTTAGGAGCATTAATTCTCTCAGTAAAAATAGTTTTGAATTGCATATTCCTTTATCATCTGGTGGTAGTATACTTTATTTAATTTATAACATTTTAAAAATTATACAATAAATTAAAATTTTCGTTTATATAAACATATGCGCTTAGTTAACATGATAGATGTCTAAAGCTTTGGTCAGGTAGATGTACAACGTTTAGAAATATACCATAATAAAAAGTTAGTCCTTAAAATAGTGTTGATAAACAATTACACTAATAGATTTACATATTAAGTTTAGACGTAGTAATTGTTTTGTTCTTTGATTACCGACGCTGCACAGAGATGGGACTTGCTGGCATCATTTTCTGGGAGGAGAGTTTCTAGAACAATAAATTATCTAACTTTCGGCTACATAAAAATAAATTTTTCCGATGAATTGTAAAATCATTACACATTTATTTAAAATTAGGTTTGCTTTATTTGATTACAATAAATCTCATAAGAACTATCTGCCCAAGGGTAGGGAGCTTTCATGGAGGATTTTATAAGAAAACTATCTTGTACCTACATTATACATGAGAAAAACCACGAAAACGCTCAAACAGCCAGCCCGATTTCTGGATTTTGAACCCGCATTGAACTAACAGGGTTCAGCGGCTATTTATTTAAAAACAGAAGACGTGAAAAATATCTAAGGCCTTCATCAGAACTCGAAACCAAAGTCTTCCACTACTAACCGAGCGTACTTTCCAATTATACCACAAAGGCACGCGGTAAGGAGGGAGAAAAACATTATATTCTTCCTACTCACTTAAAGGAAGACTGAGGAGGAATTTGGAGGTTTTTCAGTCTTTGCATTTCATATCAAGACTGTCTTAATATAATTAAAATTCTTGTGCCATTCTGATTTCATCTATCTCCCGATGCCTTGTAGTGACAAGAAAATCAAGAAGAAATTTATATTCGCTGTAAAAATGCATTACGCAATATCGTTGATGAAATTTTTACATGCGCTTTATCGAAGTTCAGAAATGCAACACATTGAAACAATCTTTCGCCATCTGCTTTCTGGTAAGAAGAGGTCTAGAGAGCTTTTTCACTAAAATGTAGTGCAATATGTAGACCAGTGTTAAAACCAGACATTATTAAGATAAGACAGCGCGGTGTTATTAACAGTAAAATCAGACTACAACTAAGCGATGTACGTTAATGCCACCGCAAATTGATTTTCGCCCAGAAAATGAGCCATACAGAATTCTGACGTCATTTGTTTAATCGACTATGACGAAGAACATTAGAACTATTAGACTAACGGGAGCAATTCTTTCATGTAGGATGATCTGAGAGAGAGTAGGTAATATTCAGGTTACACATGGGGACATTATCACGAAAGATGATATCTATATCATGGCGAATGTGATACAAAGCGCCAATGAGTGCAAAAGTTGAAAAAGTTATAACTGAAAGAGAGATACACGGGACGTGACAAAAAGATACTATTTTCTGGGCAGTTTACAGAGTTTCGGTAGACTGTGCTATGGTAATGACGGAATTGTAGTAAAAATGTAAAATTACGTAATATGCAGTTCGTTAATCGTAAATTTTGTTATTCATATTGTTCGGTGTCTGAAAAGAGCATTGCTTGGCAGCGTTGTTTTACGCCAAGCACAGTTTGGTTTTAGTGTAACCCTAAAGTTATTCCGTTTTTGCTCATTAGTATGTATGCAGATTGTCTTGATGAAAGAGCATATGGTTGCTCGCTCTTAGTTAAGTTACATAGGTAACTATAAGCACATGCGTGTGCTAGTATTCAATAATGTTGTTTTGTTAAAATAAATTGTTATTGTTAATATTACAGTCCACTTACTGAAGTTAAGTTTCATTAAATAAGTTTGAGCTATCTTCGGCAAGAACAGTTTGGTCCGTCGAGCCGGAGAAGAATATGGCTGCTAATATTGTTGTATTGAATCGCCAACGCGGCGTAGTGAAAGCGAAACTCGGAACTTTGATAAAATTGCTTGATGAATATAAAATGGAGGAGAATAAACTCAACCATGATGTCATTATGAAGACTAAATTGGATGCTTTATTGGAATTTAAATTTCGGGTTAAACAACTCATAGTGGAATACACCAATTTACCAGGGGAAATTGAAGAAGTAAATGAAACTAAACCTACTGTTAATTCTGAGTTAAATTACTGCAATGAACTTTTTGAAAACTCATTTTACCGACATGCGGGTGGAAGATATGTGGTTAAAATGCCGTTTAAGCCAGATATTGGGGAAAACATACAATTAGGGGATTCAAAAGAAATCGCTGAAAAAAGACTGAATCAATTGTGGAAACGTTTGTCAAATGATTCTGTAATGAAAGGACTTTATGTTTCATTTTTAAGGGAATATGAATCATTAAATCATATGGAAAAGATGGAAGACTATTCTGAAACTGAAGGAGGGTATTTTCTTCCTCATCATGGCGTGCTGAAACCTGATAGTAAAACAACGCTGCCAAGCAATGCTCTTTTCAGACACCGAACACATATAAAGCACAGATACAGATTGCAGAACTATGTTACTCAGGTAATGTACACAGAAAACAGATAGTAAATAATCAAGCATGTCGTTGTAGATAGACAAAATAGAAAAATGAATAGTTATTCTGTATTACTTATAAATATGTACTCTTTAACGTATAACTCTAGACACTGGTAAAAGGTGATTATAGGTAATATACAGACGCAGTAATACATAATTGAAAACAATTATAATAATAATATAAATAGGACGATGTATGTATATGGATGTAAGATATAAAAATATCACCGAAATTTATTAACAGATTAAATTTAATTGGAACACAATGTAAATTGACTTTTAAATTTCTAAATTTTACTTTAAGCACAGTCCCCTTCAAAGCTTCTGCCCTTTCCCAGTAGTAACAGTTGTATTGTTGTCTCCTTTGCTACATCCTGTGTCTAGGGAATGTCACGTCTTTCCAGTAAGTTTCTTTTGTCTACTATCCAAAATGCAAGCTGCGCAATTTAGCGAAATTGTGGAGAGCGATTGGCATCTTTAGTGTTGTACCAAGTAAGCAAAAAAATACTTTTAAAGATTAGTTTTTATTCAAAATAAAAATGACGTTTAAATCATCAAGTCAGTAGTGACTTTAGCTTCAGTCATTATCTACGACACAGACACACACACACACATATATATATATTGGATTATTGGATATATGATGTATGCACACACACACACACATATATATATATATATATATAATTAAAATAGCGGTTAACAGATTTATTTGCATTTTATTTGGTTAAACATTTATTTTAAATACTTATTTTAGCCCAGAATTTTA
>KK117931.1:399919-443388 GCA_000611955.2 Stegodyphus mimosarum
TTAGGATCACGTGTGGGCAGATTATATTATATTATTAATCAAAAATAATTTAAAAATTTTTTTTATTTAATACTTTAATTTAGTGCATTATTTATTACTAAAATACGTTGATAGCCTTTAATATTATTTTAAACTAATTAATAATTTTTTTATTTAGCCCTTTTTTTAATTCTCCACAACGTTAATATTCACGGATTGGCAGCTGAATCACATAAGGTGTGGACAAGCTTCTATGCTGAAAATTAGTTTGTTCTATGTTAGAAGCGCTAAAGTGGAAAACACTTAATGTAAAATATATGTTGTCCAGCAATGAATAACGATTAATATAAAATGAGGATTGTTCAGGAAGGAATTTTTATTCACTGTCTTTTCCAAATTTGGGAGAATTTATATGTGAAGTTGCCTTCAGAGGCGCAGGATTTGGACTGTCTGGTAATGACTTAGAAGAATTCCTGCAGTATCGTTCTTCAAAAGGGGATCCATTATTACTTTGATTATTTCATTTCGGTCAATTCTCACCAGATTATGAGCTCTTACGACCTGTTATCACAGATTATATCCATGGAATGTAAACAATGTTGAGGTGTTTCAATTTGGTTGTCCAACTGATATATATATGAAAGTGATATGCTTTTCTAATGAGTTACACTGTCATGCAAAACGTGCCAGAAATCAATATTCAAAGAAATTTGACCCCCTATCTGGAACATTATTCCAATATTTGGTAAGAGCTTTTGATATTATAATTTAAAATCATATCTATATTTGGTGTTAATATCTATATACAGGATCTTTCGACAGGTTCGCATGTTCTAATAAATACTTATATAGCAAAACCAAGCTTCCACTTTAAAAATGGATTCAAATAACTTTCGTCGCTACACTAAGAGATTTTTATCATGTAACATCTTTAAAAGTACTTCATAAAGTTCACTAGCAACCGATCGGTAAAATCGCTAATTGGTTCGCCAAGAGTTCATCACTCAGCGAATGGAATGGCTACGTGGGATTTTTCATGATTTTCGTCATGTGTACTGCGTATAAAACTTAATTTCCCTAAAAAGGTCTTCAGAAAGGCATCTTTCGCTTTGGCAGGTAACGCTTATGTGTTTTGTCGATAATCTAAATAATTCCTCATTCTGCTAAAGATATATGATTGCGATTCACAAGAATTTTCATTACTTATATTCTTTAAGAATTTATGCATTTGTTTTGGGTTGACTGATTTAACTATGAAAATAAAAGTCTATTGATTGGCAATTCCTTTATTAGGAATCGCCTAAATATTTAAATGTTTTAAATTTTAAATGAAAGATGTCTTGCAGCCATAATGTTTATATTCTTAAACTTTACTTCATTTGGTTTATTTCTGCTAAATTCATGGATCTACGAAGAATTTGTCGGGAGACATTTAAAATGTCAGTCTCTTTTTGAACTCAAATTATACAACCGACGTAATGTTGGAATTGGGTATTATTTTATTCGTTGATTTTATTTGATTTATTTAAGTTGAAGGCTAGTCAATGAACAGCTTTCAAGAAATATCAAGAATGCAGTTTTTGTGATATACCATTAGTCCTCGAGGACTGTGTCAGATCACTTTCTGCTCAATAAACAGCAATTCATAATACATTTAATAAATTAGTGTATTTAAAAAGCTTATTACTTATTTTAAATTGTGTTTAGCTTTGAGAATTTAGTTTTTCTCTATAGAATGTTATCTTTATTATTTTGCTGAAGGAACGGGTGTATGATCAGCAATTTAAGAGAAATTTAATATTGCACTCTTTCTGAAACGAACGTTACACATTTGACATTATGCATGGTGTCGAGGATTTTGTTTGATTTATTTCTGCTGAAAACATGTGTTAAGAGATATTTTGTAATGCAATTATTGTACAAATATTTATCAAGAATGTTAGTAATCTGTCGGCAAGTCTCAAATTATTTGTTAAGTTTCGAAGCTTTTATCTGATTTATTCCTGTTCAAGGCATGGAACAATGGACAAGCATTTGATTTATTTAACAATATAGTCGTTGTATAGGTGTTCAGTCAAATATAATCGATCACACTGAAATTATATGTTTGGAATTTATATTGGATTTTGAGAATATTATTTGATTTATTTCTGTTGAAAAAGAATGAATAACCTTTCAGAAGATACTTAGTAATACAGTTATTGTACAGGTATTCGTAGTACAGGTAATATTACAATCAATGAACTGCAAGTTATACACTTAACGTATGGATTTAAAGGTTTTTATTTGATTTATTTCTGTTGAAGGCGTTGTCAACAGACAAGCCTTCAGGAGATATTTCGAAATGCAATCGGTTTACCAGTATCTAATAAATAATTGTCGATGAAAAGCTAATTATGTACTTTAATTTATGCTGTGTTTTGTGGATATTTTTCAATTTAATTTAATAAACATCCATTTAAGAGATATTTGATAATGCTGTCGTTTAAAACATAAATTATAAATATGAAGTTAAGTTGGATTTCGAAGAGTTTTATGTTTAGAGAATGCTATCTTAATTTTTTTACTGTTGGAAACATAACCGTATAAGCAACTACTCAAGGAATATTTAGTAATATTGTCTTTCTGAAACAGAAATTATAAATTTGAAGGCATTTTGAGAGTTGCTCTCTTGAAAATTTTGTTTGATTTATTTCTTATGAAAACAGGATTTTGTGAACAATTTTCCAAGGAGCTATTTAGCAGTCTTTGTTTTCGGGTTTCTTATTTCGTCAAGGCAAGCACTGATCTGCCATTAATTCAGTAAGAACAACCACCAGTGAGTTAAACAAAGAAAACTTCACATATCGTAATATCAAATAATATGTTTCAATATACACGAAATTAAAATATTACCCATAACAGCATAATATAGGCATTGTAATTAATTATAAATGACAGCCGGTGCAACTTATGTTTATGGATGAATGAAAACAACAGGTTCAAAGTGAATATGAAGCAAATTACGTACCTTTGCTTATCTGGAGGACCACAGAAAGCACCTGCTGTGTGAATGAGAAATAATGATGAGCATTAGATCAGAAGACAGCTGGTGCTGCTGTCTTATTAAGTCCGGTGGATATAACAACTAAATAACTGGTCTTATTCCTTACAGATCTTCTATTATGGCATCGTATTAAGCTCGGACAAAGTTATTGATTAAAACGATTATATTAATTCTTAGGATGACACGCATGAGTGACATTATGCGTAATAATGTAGATAATATCGGCAACAGGATGTCAGCTAAATGACAAAATATTGCATACGATTATGCATATGGGTAACATTATGCATACTAGAATAATTAAAAGAGGATATAAAGGAAATTATTAAATTAATAGACATTTTGCCAATGGGAAATGAACTTTAGTCTTCAGTTTAATGGAGTTTGTACGTACCATTTGTGTTCATTATTATTAATGAGCTCTAGGAATCCGATTAGTAGAGAGGTCTGTGTCGATTCCTTTTATTTTCCACGTTACATTGCATTTCTTTATAATATCAATATATGTTACATACGTGTGGTTTGGGAATTTATTATATAGGAAGGTATTGCCATCCCCCAACGTAATATTGTTAACTTTCAATTTCAGCTTATGCTTTGCTTTGCAAGTAAGTAATTTGGAAGCAATCTAAAACATATATTTGTAAATAATTTATATATTTATTAAATTTTTCGTAATAGTAATTTTTAGTAATTGAAATAACTTATACATGTATAAATTACTCACTTAACATAAAAGGAATTTCTTTAAAAACTTTTGCTTCATTAGTATAACTAAAGGCATGTTGTTTGTACGTGGGTATATAATAAAAATTTGCACTTCATCTAACAATAGTTTATTAAATTTTAGTTTTTAATTTAACGTTTAACGAACTACTACCTGAGAATACAGCATAGAATTATATGTGTGCACATAAAAATGAAAGTTTGAAAATTATGCAACAATGCCCTGTAGTAATAATAACAATAATAATGGATACTTACGGACAAATGTAAATAACTTTAATTAATTTTAAAAGAAATGCAAGTATGTTACTATAAGCACCAGAAGAATGTGCAGATTTCTTACCTGTAAAAGAAAAGAAAATTTAGAAAAGTAAAATGAAATACCATGATGATTAAAATTAAATAAAACAAAATGAAAACCAATATTTAAACAAACAAATCTTTCTTGCATATATTACTGATGTCACTTTTACTGTTGCCCATTTTAAGAAAAGTATTATGCATTTTGCAATTTTTGCAAAGCTCAATTTAGATTTCATTAAAAAAATCTAAATATTCAGGCAAGGCCTCTAAGAATAGCTTGAACTTAATTGTATTGAGTACTTAATTGTTTTGGAATGAATATGAAAACTCTAAAGCTGAGATAGATTGAAAATCTATCAGTTTTCATTTTACGCGGATGTTAAAAAATAAATTTCTGAACGCTTTTGCGTGAGGTATTGGGTAAACGAGGAAGGTAATAATAGAAAAATTATTTTCACACAAAGCTCTACGTATATAATATATACGGAATGCTTCAAAATGATTTCTAATTAACTATTTCTTAAATAACATGCTGTGGAGCCGAATTAAGAAATGTGTTAAATATGGCATGCTTTGAGACTACTGCAGTTTGGTCGTATGGCACATTATAGTAAAATTGCACAATATTTAAATATTTATACTGGGTTTCCACAAAAGAACTTCTGCGTAATACCTTGCTCGTTATCCTAAGAAATACCTTAAAAATATCTGACGGAATAATATTATTTACATCTATATCAATACAAGTTAGTTATTAAAAAAGCGCTTTCTTTTTGCCCTGTTTCTGTACATAACATTTCATTTAATGTAATATTTTTGAGGATGTCATTTATTTGATTCATCATTTATTTCATTGAATTCAGTTGAAGTTAAAATTTAACTATTTTGGGGGGGAAAATTTTTTAAATTTTATTATCGTATTGTGAGACCTAACTATGACTCTTAGAAAGAAAGTATCTGTCTATTTATCTATCTACATTTTCTCTCTTTCTTTTTCTATATATATATAGATATATATATATATATATATACACATATATACAGAGTGCTTATAAATGAATGTTGTGGTTTAAATAATAAGTATTTACACCTTATCCTTGTAAATCCTACACCCTAAGCATTCTTAACTGTCCACGCTTCTCATATGCTACCTGCTATTTGCTTGTCATAATTACTGCGCAGTCGCAGCGTCAATTTTGAAAATAGCACCGCAACAGGAAAACGCTTTCTGTGTGCTCTATTTTGAGGTGCTCAGATCTGTGGTTTCAGTGTATCGTGAGTTTCGTGCACTTTTTTCTGTGCGGTGTCCAGAGAGAACGTTTACGGCCCATTTCTCTTACGGCACAAGAGACTTTGATCGGTGACTTATTATTAGACATGCTGGTAATCTGGTTGTTATCCTAGCTGAACACTAATTATAATGATTACATTTTGCAACTGGACAGTTCTCCACTCCATTTTCACCGGGATGTACGAGAGCTTCTTAATGGTATTGTTCAGCAACGGTGAAATGGACGTGCTGAAACAACAACCAACAACCTTCTTCTCCGGTCACCCCGTTTGCCCGACTTAATAGAATGCAAATTTTTTTTTGGGGGGGGGGGTTGCTAAATACTGATTTTATGTACCGCCAATGCCCTTCTCCCTTAAGAATACTTGTGATCAGATAAAGAACGCACTACATACCGTCGCGGCGGACATAACACCTAGTATGGGAAAACTTTGATAATTGTATAAACGTGTGTCGTGTGACTAAGAGTCGACATATTGGAGGATTCTAATTAATGCATCAAAAACTTAGACAGTTGCCGCTGCTCATGCTGTAAGACTCTCTCATATAAAGATTATTATTACGAGATAGATTTCTTATTAATTTTTTAAACCGCATCGTTCATTTTTAAACCCCTGCGAAAATATCACATGCATTTGACATACACTTTGACTTATAATGCTTACTCATGTAGTCAATCTGTAGAATGTCGACAGATAATTATTTTAAATTTTAATTTGTTTTATGCATTACTTATTTTGATTATACATCAAGAACCTCAAAAGAAATTAGAAAAGGAATAAAATTACAAGAAAAATAATTAATTGCATATTAAATTTTTACCGAAATATATTTTTTTAAATATTGCAATTTTATAAGAAATTGAAAGTAAATTGTTAATAGATGAGGGGGAACATTAATTTTTATGAGTAATTGCAGTATGTTGTAGTATCTAGTATTGAATAAGTGGAAACACTGGCTGATGAATGGTGAAGCGCTCAAAAATGATTTTTCTATACCTCTAAATAGAAAAAACAAATATTAGGGAACCGTAGCTGAAAATTTTAAAAGAATAGGAGAACTAATGTTCTAGTCAGAAAATCTTGAAATTATTACAATTACACTTTGTTTAATTATAAGAAGCATACCACAGAAGTTCTATCCCAAACCCTTTCTTCGATAAAAGTATGTCTTCAAGGTATTACACATTTTTGAAAACGCAAATGTTTATTAAAATAAAAACTTCCGAATTACAACTTTATTTCCTGTCTATCAGAACAAAAAATTACCTAGTGAAATCTAATAAAATATTATCATGCTTAAATCAGTAAACGTTTCACCTTAAAGTAAATTTTAATAAAATATATTAAACCACGAAACAAAGACAAGTTTTTACAAAAGGAAGAAAATGCTAACATTAGATTATTTTAACAAAGGCAAGACTGATAACCATTTTAATTCATTTTAAAGCGTTGCAACAGTTGCCATTTTCAATAAACAAGTTAACCATTTTTAAACGTTTTCTTACGGAGCTACTACAGACAGCCCCCAATGATTTTTGATAAATGATTGGCTTCATATTTTTATTAATTAATTTTGAAGCGTTGTTATACAGAAATTGGTTTCATTGTAGAAATACTTTTATTGCTGACACACCTTATTACTTTCTCCAGTATGAACACGAGAAGTATATCTATATTTTGTATTTGGTAAAGAGTAGCTGAATAAATAAGACAATTATTTAAATTTTAGTTAAAATAAGTTTTTATAGCATAATTGTCTTCTTTTCAACAAACCTAAAAAATACCTCTAGGAACGTCAGTGACAAATTAGCCGAAAGACAATTAATTATAAAGATCAGCGACTAATTGGAGTTAATTGGAAAATAAAGGATAAATGTCTCTAGAGAAAAACTATCACGTTTCTTCAGTGGCATTTAAGAAATGCTGAGGAAACAACATTAAAAGTAATGATCGGTGTATGTATTCCATCATAAAAGAAAATAAAATATCAATTGCAAGTTTAACAGCCTATTCAAATTACGAACAAAGATATAAATTTTACACTAAATTTGCTTCTTTTTAATGAAGGCTTCAGTTGCTGCATTCATTAGCTCAGCATTGTGACTAATTTTTACTCGAAATCAAGGACATATATTCAAGCATTGTGTTATGTGCATTATATAACAATGTGCTCTTAAATATTTTGATTAGTCTCTGATTGCGGAAAACATTTATAGCATGATTAAAGTCTCATCTGCTTAATTCATCTATTCATACAATTAAAGCAGAACAACTCGGAGCAGACGTTAAGTAGGAATTTATAATAATATGCACTCCAGTAAATAAGCACAGCTTCTGGTTCGACCATTTCGCATTTGTGATTCAAACATGAAATCATTTTAATTCTCTAGCGGTGGCTTTAGGGATAAACACACTCTATAAGCTGAACATCAGTTTCAATCTTAATGGATAGGACAACTATCCGTTAGAATTTGTTATGATTTTTCACATTTATGATATGGTATGGAAAACGTTTAACAACGTAAGAGTATTTTTTATTCTGATTTCAGTGTTAACTAACGCCTAACGCTAATTGCATTTTAAAAAATACTGATTGTATACCATTGCAATATAGCAGTTTGCATTCTGTAATTTTTCATGCTTGAAGAACCTCCCAGAGACCTTCAAAAATGATTTTATACCTGAAGATGAATGACCTGTGTCTTATCGCCCTCAAAATTGATAGAGTGTTATTAAAATCGACTCTAAAGCTGTTCTTGTACCTGATTAAAATTTGTCATCTACCTTTTTCTCGTCCACATAGGCTAGCCTATTTTCCGGATTTTACAGTTTGATGTATTGGCTGTGGATCCTGTTCAATCTGTTTATCTAGACTTTTACAATACTTAAGTTAAAATAACATGGTACGTTTCCGACAGTGATGAAAAAAAAAGAATAAATGTTGGCACTTAGAATATATGTATCTTTGTCAATTACAAGGTCCTTTGAAATATCTTGACTGAAAACATAATAGAAGGTAAACTTCAGATATAATTTATTATTCAAATTCAATTTTATTCAAAACTAATTTATTTTTTGGTATATACCGTATTTTTTTTAATGGCGACACATTCAGAATTCAAGTGTCCACCTTATTGTAATCATAACTGAGGAGGTTATAAGTATTCATTATTTCTCTACTACTTTGTGATTGAATGCTTCGCCACTCTTTCACCAAGCAATATTTTTTAAACTTTTTTCCTCATTACGTTTCATTACTAGTAGCGCCAGCAGGGTGTTCCACGGTGTCAGCATGGTGTTCATCGGTCTCTCGCTAAAAAATAGAAGTACGGAAGCCGTCATATTGAGAGCAAATGAAATTAAATTGTATGTACTATTTTTAATTTTTTAAATAGTTTTTTTTTATTTTTTTTACTTTTTCTATATTTGTACCAAGAAGACAAAATGATTCATTTGGCTTGTTTTAAATGAAAATTTTTTTATATAAATGTATATGTCTATGAATACCTAGAAGTAGCTTTATATAACTGTCCATCGGTTATTTTGACTATTCTTCTACCTGATTGGGCGAAGGCTAACTTTGATTGGTATAGCTGCGTCTTCATACCATTTGTTTGGGACTCATCTCCTTTTTCATGCCAGATGACAGCCGGTTAAATACAGATTTGAGACTCTCGCTTCCCAGAGTGTCTCGAAAGGGATTTTATGTTCCTTGCCTGAGAGATTTAGTATGTTTCTGCCTTTGTTTTGGGTCAAGCAGGGCTGTTCCTTTCGCCACAAATTGAGAAAGCAGCTTTTATCCAAAAGGATTATAATGATACTGAGTAAGCTATATCCAATCAAAAACGAATTGCATATTTTGGAAATGAAGAAAATCAGTGAAAAGAAGAAGAAATAGAAAATGATGCTGCAGTGCGGAAAAAGAAATTATTTCTGTAATTTGACATGCATGCAAGACATCCTCTTTAAACCGTTTTGTGAGAAGCAAGTAGGTTAAATATTTTTGCTAAAAAAGAAATATTGATAGAAACACATGTAGCTCAAAAAGACTTTTTTACCAATAAAAACATAATGCATCATGCACAATAATGCAAAGAAGCTCATGCACGTAAAACATCCGGAAATCTAAACTTATCTTTCCACATGATGATCTAGATGTTTTAATTGCTCTATTACACACCAAGGGCGCTTTGGCAGATAAAGAATTTGTATTTTGAATTTATGGTTTAAATCCTGGGGCCCAAATTGCATTAGTGAAAAAATACCTACGCACATATTCTTGCATGTGATGAAATATTTGCGTTTTTCCTTGAAGTCAAAAAGCTGGAAAGATTTCAGGCTGACCCATTTCTCTTGCTGCAGAGGTATGGATTATCTTTATTCATAATTGTTTATTGTGTTACAAACGAGGCGAAAATATTACAATTGGTGAACTGCTCTTGATTAATGACTTCACAAAATTGCTCTCAAAATGACTGCACATCATAGTTAGAGATAAATCGAAAATGCTGTACGCTAATTCCAATGCATTTAGAATACCGTATGCTAATTTTAATGCTTTACATAGCTGTGAGATTGAAAATCTGATACTGCGAGATTGAAAATTGAAACAAATTTGATTAGAGAATCATTGTTTAAAAAAAAACATTTTTATTGACCCTGAAGAGCCATTAGGATATTTCTGAAGCAGAACAGATGAAAAATCAGCAATGCCCTCGCCGGGACTTGAACCTCTCACTTCTCGAATACGCCTCGAATGTGTGGAAATTATACCACGAAAGCATGCTAAGAAGGCCGAACAAATACCTTATATACTCCCCTTTTTATAGGGCATCTAGGGATTAGAGGACCCAATCGCCAAATCCTTGGGATAAAGAATCATCATTCACCACCGTTTTTAGTTCGGGACGGTACTGTAGGGTCATTAGGATATTTCTGAAGCAGAAGATATGAAAAATAAACAAATCCCTAGCCAAGACTCGAACCTCCGACCTCTTGAATACGCAACGAGTGTGCTGGCCATTACACCACGAAGGCATGCTAAGAAGGGGAGGCAAATACCTCATAACTCTTATTTTAAATAGTCTTGTTTTATTCAAGAAAGAATTGTTAACAGTCATCGTCAATGGACTAGAGGGACTAGGCTAGGCCCCTACTTTTTTATGCATTAACAATGTCCAGGGCATTTTTCCTAACATTCAAAAGCATTAAAAAACCATTTTGCCTTACCTCCTTTTTGAAACGAGCGCTTCATTCGAGTTCATTCGAGTTTTCAAGTAAAACGTAGGAGTTCGAACTGAGCTCTATTCAGGAAAGGCCTACTTATTGTTCTCTGTTCGCATAGCTGCGGGATACGTACTGTTAACTATTAGACGTAGTTTATAAGAAATGTGAATTATTTGTGACTTTTATAAGCGAAATTAATTTAATATTTAGTGCTGTATTTTATTTCGCCTCTAAGAAGACATTCTTATTGTACGTGAGAGGTAAAATATATATGTATAGGTAAAATATATCACTGCAGTAATTCTAAGTGTAACCTTATAAGAGGGAAGTGGTGCGAAAAGCTAGTCCCCTTGCAGATCATTATGGAGCAAGAACAAGCAACCTGTGGAGCCGTTTACTCACAACGCGCTCATCAACTTTCAAAATCACTAACCTGTTGTTTCAGTCATTTCTTTTTTGTTTTTACCGGTTGTTGCAAAATATTGTTACGGGTTCAAGCTCAAGATCAAGATAGTACTTTCGGTTCAAGGTGTCAACTACTAATGAGTTTTAACCAATATATCAGGTAAGGCCGGAGGCCGCTCACTTTTGTTTAGATAAATCAGAGGTGCTTAGCACCGTGCCCTTAGGTGAAAGAATGGTCTATGTGGCAAAGTCATACAGGAAGGCAGTCATGAAATTATAAATTGATATACTTTTGTAGATGTAGAAACATTCGAAAATTTTTGAGCAAGTGCTTGGTGTCTCAAAAAATTTTTGAGCAATTTTGTGCTATTTGCAGTGAGGAATTGAGTAATTGAAATGAACATGAGATACGGAGAGTAAATCAAAATGAAATCACGTAACCTGAGGTCGCGTTCTGGTTCGTTGATAAATACTGCTGTATTACTCAACGTTTTATTAATTTAAGAGTAAATAACTCTTGTAGGTCTATAGTATTGCAATCTACTACATAATAATGATCAAATAACTATGGAGAGGTGAGTTTTATGCTACGTAATTCTTGTTTAATTAGATAGAATTAAATTATTCCTTTTTTGGGCGTGGGGATCACATGGACCAATCATGTTGCAGGATAATCTGTTAAGCGATTTCAAGACGAAAAATAGTAGTCCATAAGGCTATTTCAAATTACTCTTCACAAAGTCCGTAATTTGGCTTTGCCAGATAATAAAAATACACTTAAAACTCAACACAAAAATAGTTAATCATATCACGAATTCTTGAGTATATGAAATGCAATTAAATACTGGGTACTATTTAAAATATGTACACTTTTACCACTTTGAGTTGTGATGAATAGAACGTGGTCGCTTAACCAGATTTTCTTCTGTTGGATCATAGTTTGCGAGATTTTTAATAGCATTATATGGTGAATTCTGAACTTGGGTAAAGAATTTGTGCGAAATTATTAAGATCTGTTCTTGTATTTCAGGAATCTTCAGGTCTTGATACAGCTGGATATTTCTAATAAACCAGGTTTGTTACGGGTTTTGTATTTGTTTAGCTATTTATTTAGAACTTTAATTGTTTTATTTTCCTGCGCAACGCAGACGAAATTGAAGAGAAAGCTACGTCGGAAAAATTAAAATACATGTGCATTTTTACTTTGAGCACGTGCATTTAATATTTAATAAATAAATATCTCGTAATTGCTGTTGCCATCCAGAAAAATCGAGAAAATAGATTTTACCAGAATGTTCTCGTGAATAATTTAAAAGCTTATAAAATCTGATAGCTGTTTTAAGCGAACTGTTGTTTACTTAATGTTGTTATTGATTGTGGCGAATTCGCTGTGAGATCGAATTAGTTTCACTGTTTTAAATTGAGTTCTGTTTAACGTTTGAGGTATTGTGATATTTTACAACTGAGGAAATATTTCAACATTTTGTTTTATTTCTTGTGAAAAGAATAAATTTTATTAACCTTTTTTTACGACTTGTGCATTGAATCCATAACGAACCCGTACGCACGCAACAATACGAAAATTATACAATTTCCAAGTGATTAATAATAAGTAACCATTTCCGTAATCATTCGTTTTCGAATTATATCGTTAGTTTTCGCATTCAAAATTTAAAAAAAATATGTTGTTACAACTGTGAATGTAGCAATTATTTCCGAGAATATGTACACCTGAAAGGATTGAACCTCCCTAAGATGACCACCACCATTGTGCGCGGTCGTCTTAGAGGTGATTTTAATTTTTCTTCACACCTGGTCCCGTTTGATAAAAATTACGGCAGCCACTGCTCATGAATTTGCTCTCGAATGAAATATCATGAGCTTCCGATTACTTCAGAACCATATGCTCATAATCTTCTCATACAGCCTTTCTGTCTAATATACATGAGGCTGATTATAAGATGTGACGAACTATTGGGGTTATCGCAATTTTATTATATTTTCATACTTCTAATTACTTCCAAAACTTCCAACAAATCTATCTGTTCATATATTTTGAGCATCAGATAATAAGCCATTTTTCTTAACAGTATATAAATATCAGTATTATAGTTATCTACATTTCTCCAGTGGTTTAAAATAAATATGTAGAAAAAAAGGAAATTAGAGCTTGACCTAGAACCCTGACACTGCAGTAGTCCAAGTAATGAAATTCTCTATTTAGGACAAAGCGAAATCGTTAGAGAGAGTTAGAAACAGATGAAACAAAAAACACTAGTGCAAAGTATTTAGTGAAACGTCAAGGATTTCGCAAGCAAAAGGTGAAACGTCGCAAACGATAAAAGAGAATTCAAATCAAAAAAAATACGAAATATACGAAAGAAGTAGAAGTGTCAATGAAAGGTCATTAGCTAATATGAAATCTACAGTGAACAGAATATTCAACGCACCTGATTCTCTTTAAGAATGGGATAATTTATGGTTGATAATGTAAAGGGTAATTTAGTATCGATGTGGCATGAAAAGACTCAAAATATGAAAGGATAAAATTTCGAAAGCGGAGAAAATTATTTATGTATACGTACGCATACTGTTTATTATATCATTATATCAATATACAGAATTTAGTAACATTTAGAATGTTTAAATGTTCCGCATATAATGAATTTAATCATTTCCTGAACAACGCTTGAAGAGGACTAATTCAAATACGCTCACAAATTCAATATTCTGAATGTGATCTTCAAATGTCAGATGCAATATTTTTGATTGTTCACAGTGTTCATAAATTGCACCGTCTGAAATTATGAGAACGATATTTTACTCTTCTTTAAGATATCTAACTTGATTTAATTGCTTCACGTAAACTGACTAATAAAATTTTATACTTCCTCCTTTCCTTTATATTCATATATTGATAACATATATGTTAAAAACATTCTTATGGAAGCTTTGCAGCACTGTTTTTAGCCCAAAGGAGCATTAGCCTAAAAGGGCTATAATTCTTGAAACGGCAGTTTGAGTTTAATCCCTCTAAAAGCCAGAATCACTTTTCAAAATGTTGCTTTCAAGTATTATCGTCCTGCATCATATTTAAAGAAATTAAATAATGAAGACTTTGCTTGAGTACATGTATGTTTTAAAAAAAAACGAAGTTACCTAGAGCCATCAAATTTTGATTTAGGCAATCCTCCACCGGAACATGGGCCCTTGGAAGCCCGAATTTTGGATTTGTTTTATTAAATATTTTATATTTTGTAAAACTTTAACGAATTTTTCATAAACAAACTCAACGATTTCAAAGCGAGCAATGGCAACTTTGTACGGAAAAAGCATTTTTATCTTTAGCGCACGAGATTGTCTACGGAAATTCTAAAGATATGCTATTTTGAAAGATTTTGTGATTTTTGCTCTTGAATTGAATTTTATGTGGTTTAATTGAGAATGGTATTTAATAACTAAAGATAAAACACAAAAAAGTTAAGACTCGCCTCTTCGGGCGTAATATAAAATCTAAAAGCTTTCAGATTTTTTCTCTTCATTTACATATACATTATTTACGTTACTTTATGTTAGGCTGTTGTCAGACTACTCTAATTTTGATTGTACCTTTCATACTATATGGCAGAAATTTCGATCATGCAAAATACAAGGTGTCTTAATTTATATTTCATGTGCTTTGAGCAAAACGCTTCTTAGAGTATTGCTATTTTGTAAAATGTAAGAATTTTTTATTTATTTTTTGAATGCAGCTAATTTATATTTATTTGAAAAAAAGTTAAATTCTTTGAATGCTTACTAATATATCTAACTGAAGAATAGAAATGTATTATAACAAATGCTGTAATTTAAAACAAGTATTTACGGCGCCATAAAATGCATGTCTGGCTTTGAATATTTTAGTGTTTATAATATCTAATGAAATGAAAATGTTGCCAGACTAGGCAATTAAGTCTAACTTTTAGTAGAAAATGTAACTAGAACCTACAATTTAATTTTTACCACTGCTCTCATCTCCTCTTCTTTCGTTCGTTTTGTACGTCTCTATTGGCATCCGAGTGTTTTTTTGAAAAAAAAACGAATTTAGTTAATTATCGTCGTAAATATAGCTAAAATCGCTCTTTATTTTTTAGAAGATTATGCAAATGACAGGTACGTCTCTTGGGTAGCAATTTTGTTTTCTGTTTCAAGATTTTTTATTTTCAGGTCGACTTTTGATTTGTTTTTCACGGCACAGCTGCTTCAGTTCACGCTTCATTTACTGCTTGTTTATCTCAATAGGATTACTGATTATTCCGACAGGACTTAGGTTGAAAAAAAATGAAAAGTTTTTCAGTTCTTTTTGCTTTGTTTAGCTTTTACAAAACAATTTGATTTTAACATCTCACTGATTTATTTTTTTATTTATTTATGTTGGTAGATATAAAATAAAAAAGCTGTAATAATGGTAAATCGTATTCTCTCATTGTCATGTATGTTTTCTAATTTCTATAATTAAAGCGCATATTTTGCTTTGCTACAACAACCTGCATATATTCATCAGAATTTTATAAAATTATTTAATGGACTGACTATTAATTGCAAATTATAATTACAGTTCTTGAAGGACTTTTTTTCAAATTCGAACCAATATAAACAACACTTTGGTTAATTATTAAAACAGGTAGTTTCCTTAAAACCATATATTTTTTCTCCCTTTGAAGCATTGATTGCAGAATTCATTTTATTAGAAGAAGGTTTATTTATGAAAGCAAGACATGTTTTGTAAGCAAATCATCATATTAAAATATACAGAATTTTTGTTCCGACCTGAAAATTAAAGATGGACCTAAATCCTAAACGTTTCTCGATTCAGTCGAATCTTTTAAAATTAACTTATCTTGAGTACTTTAAATACACATAACAGAAGAAAAGGAAATTTACTTAATGTTAGGAGTTTCTAAATAAAAATTAATTTGCAAACTGCTTTTATTGAAAGTTCAATTTAAAGGTACAGTTTTGAAACATATATTTATATTTATTAAGATTACGAAAGTTAGTAATCGAAATACATAAAAAAGGAAAGAAAAGAAAATCTGAAAGAATTCAGATTTAACATTCCCCATAGGGCTTCTTAAGGCTCTCGCTTAGCTTGCAGTTTACCAGTCAGTTTATAGACTCATTCCTATAAACACTACTGTTTTTCTGTTTTTTTAATTATGAATCATTGCTTTCTTCAAACTTATATTACATAAAATTCAATAGAAAAAAATTATGAAAAGAAATTTATTTTTAGTGGTAAACTTTAAAAAGTGGTAAACAATTTTCCGTTCTTGTTTTTCAATGTTTTTCCAATTCATTCAATAGTATTAATGTATAATTTTCTTAATAATATGACCTATGCAACTCTTATATCTTTATAGCTATATTATTAAACATCATGTTCAATACACGTACGTTACAAAATTTCAACAGGAAAATCAAAATATTTTTTAAATCATCATATTTTTAGAATACCTAATAACTGTTAGGTGTTGCGGTAATTTTTGTTTTAATTTTCTGCATTTATACATTATTTCTTTGATAACAATACATATCGGTAACATTTCAAGGAAATATCCTTTCATTTGTAATGTGGTACAAACAAAATATGATTACTCAGACTAACAGAACCTATAATACTAGTTAAGAGTTTAGAGCCTTGAGGTTCATTTCTTCAGAAAAAGTTTTTAAAATACAAGTTGAGTATCAGTTATTATATTTCATATATCTTCCAGAAGCATTTAATATCAAACAAATGTAGAAGAGGGAGAATTATTTCAAGTGTTAACAGAGAAATTTAAGTTCAGAGATTTTAAGTGTTAATAGAGTAAACATTATAATCAAACGCTAAATTCGCTCCGTTAAATTATGAATGTGTCACTATAATCACAAAGATTTTCTATCGTTTACTCAAGCGGAAAAATTTTCAGCTGTCGCGTTTTGTTTCTATGTACTGAACATAATTGAAATTAATCTTTCCAGAGTTTTGAGTTGAAAATCGTATCTCTTTATATCAATATTTATGTAAAGATTTCAAATATTCGAATTGCAAGGAAGTAAGTTTTATGAGTTTAAAGGTTCAGATATCTCGTACGTATTAAAAATAATTTTAGTAAATGTAATATTTTACTAAAATCTAAATAAAAAAAACTTTCTGTTTTCACATTTATTTCAAGAGCATTATGCTCTGAAAATTCATTTTATAAATTTGAAAAACATTTCCAAAATAAACAACATCTAAATCCATCGAGCTGAATGCTTGAGAACTAAATATGGCTTAAAATTCTCTGATCTCAAAATGATAAGTTCGCTGAATATTCACAATACTTTCGATAGCATCGACTCCATTCATTCTAAGATATTCAAGCTTAATCTCGTTTCATAGCTCATCATCTCATCTGGCAGACCCCACTTGAAGATTTAACCTAGATTTCCATTCTGCGATTTACGTCTGTACATTTACTTAAGCATCTGGTATTAATGCAAAGAAATCCCTCCACCATTCTCCAACAATGATCTTAATCCTAGCTTCCGCCTGCAAAGTTGATTTCATGGCGTATTTAATATTCTCCAGGTGAAACCACATTTAAAGGTAATGGCATGGCTTTTTTTTTTTTTTTTTTGCTTTAGATTGCCTGCGCAGTTGTTACTGCCATGGATCTCTAAATTGGCCCTATGGTTAGTCTTATCGAAAGGGAATCAAATTATATATAAGTTCACATGGCTACCAATTTTCTCTAAATACGTGAGATATATCATAACAAAATTAAAGGAGCTTTAAATCTTTTATGAATTCAACATGGTTTGAATTGTAATTTAACTGTGAGGCATTCACAAACACAGTGATAAGCGGTTAACCTAGTTTTAATGTTTTATGCAGCATCGAACTGTGAACTTTAAATTTCTATCAAATAAAAGTCATGGAATATTCCATGTCTGGAAAAATGTTCTTACTCACATAATTATTTTAACTGCTAATTAAGGTTTTGAAATTTTTTTTTATAAATAGTATTATTATGTAAACAGTCACACTGTTATGTTATTATTTGCTTAGAAAATAATATTATTAAAAAAATTACTACAAATAATACTATTAATTGCTAAAATAACAGTAGAATTTAAGCAAAAAAAAATTGAGTTCAAGCTCATGAGCGAGTTCCAAAACATCTTTGAAAATATTGAAGGTATTCATTTCAGATAAGATTAAATAATAATTTCTAGAGTTTAATGGATTCTAGAAACTTTATTTCTAAAAGTAGCGTATCTGTTATAAAATCTCAAATTTCAGAAGTGATTAGTTGAATCTTTTTTTTTTCAGATACCGCTTATGGCTTTAGTTGTGAACTTTTGAATAGCGATAAATATTTAAAAATATCTGAAAAGTTTCAGATTTTACATTACGCCCAAAGGGGCTATTTTAGCATTTTCTGTTTTACCTCATGTTCTTTGGACTTAAACCATCAAATTCAATTTAACAGCAACATGGAAAAATAATTTCAAAATGAGCATATCTTTAAAATTTTCGATACACAATCTCACGCGCTGGAGATAAAAAAGTATTTTTTTCTCCGTATAGTGTTGCCATTCCTCGCTTTGAAATCATCGAGTTTGTTAATTAAAATATCGTTAAAATATTACAAAATATGAAATCGATAGTAAGATAAATTCCAAATTCTGAATTTGGATTCCAGATGCCTACATTTGGAGGAGGTTATTCAAAATTTGATGGCTCTAGGTTGTTTTATCACAATGGGAGAAACACACATACATTTATGCAGATTGTTCATTATTTAATTTCTTTAAATATAGAACAGAACGAATAATATTTGGTGGCAACAATTAGAAAAACGATACAGGCATTTACAGTGAATCGACGCAAAATGCCAAGACGACATTAATAGCCCTTTCTGAGCTAGATCTCCTTCGGGATAATAAAGAAGCCGAAATATGTACACGATTTCTGTATACTTAGATATTGTAAAACTTCGTTTTTTCCACGAAATGAAAGTTGTTTCCTACTTTACAAAATACTGTTTTCTGATACGTAGAGGGATAGAAAGACATAACGTGGATGGGAAAACCTCCAGCTATGGATCTAGATATTGTAAGATGATTTAGTTTGTGAACTTAATATTTCTGTAAAGAAAAAGGTTTTTATCTATTTATGGCTCAAATAATATTTGTTACAGCTTTATAGTGTCATATTAACAATGCGGAACACATCGTAAATGCTGTACGCAATCATCTATCATCTGCATTTTGTAAGATTATTCATTTTGGTTTATGTAAAATGGCTATAACGTGTATTTCAATTTAGAGAAGACGTATTCTATTTATTGTAGAAATGTGTAGAATTCTAGGCAGAATAATATTTAATATTATTATTTCCCTATACGAAGCTGGATATCTAAAGAATGAATGTGAATTGATTTTGAAAAATTCTTTAATCTGAGTTTCATTTAAAACATCTGCACAGCTTACAGAAATTTTTATTTTCAGAACTGATCTTATAACGCAACATTGGAAGTATTACAGAAAGTTAGCTTCGACAAAATGAACAATGAACATTTTTGCAAAAGTTGTATGAGAAAGAAAAGGCAATGCATGCTTTCAGCAAACGGGAATTTCAGCTAATAACAATTTGAAAGAAATTTCTTGTTTTTTATAGCAGATTTCCCTCAAAAAATTAATTTATCCTGAAATTGTGTTGAATCGATGATTGAACACTAAACATTTGTGAAACAAAAAATCTAATGTAGTTAACGAAGGCGATATTCAATTTCCGAAACCGTAAAATCATCATCGTTCAATCTGAAACTGTTTGAGTGCAAACAAAAAAGACCTGAATTAAGGATGCATAAACAAATTTAAGAAAAAATTAGCACATATAAAAACAACATAGTTGCCTTTATATGTGCTTCGGAAACTACAAAACAATATTTTATAATGAAAAACCAAAGCCGCTGTTTTTGAGAACAAATTAACGAATCTGTTAAAATTTGAAATGCAAAAACATAAGTAGTGGATCAAGATACAAAATAGTTGTATAATGCTCATTAGGTTATAAATTTATAATAGTTCATTAGGTTATAAATTTATAATAGATGAATCTTAGGGCAACTATAAAGATTTAAATTTGCGTATTAAATATATATATATATGTTTGATAATGTGAATATTTGTTAAAGTTTCCTTCCTCCAGAGACAGTGTGACAATAATAAAAACGTGAACAAAAAATAAAAAGAGTAAAAGTGTAAAAACGTACTAATAAAAGCTAAAATATATTTCAAAAGGGAAAAATTTAATTGTAAACTGCAAGAAAAAATAGAATATTTAAAATGAAATTGCAAAAGTGTGAATATGAAGCAGACGCAAACACCACACATGAACCCCCCCACATACACACACACACAAAAGAGGGGAAGTAACAAAAAGTAAAATTCGCTTGCCCCGGAAAACAGGATTGCAACTTTCACATATTTTAAAAGATGACAAGGAAGGAGGAATTTCAAAACGAAAAGGAAATCAGACAGATGCCTCATCAGAGAACGGCATATATGTGCTATATGATGGCTTTATGGTACTGTGTCGGGTTTAGCACTCATACGTTTGCAATTTAACTGCAAACGTATTCCACTTTGGTATGCATTTTATTTTTACTTCATGTTTTTCCTGCTTGACATTTTATTTACGGATTTTTATAATTGTTAAAAGCTGGCTTCGGTTAAAAAATTTCATATTATTAAATGCTTTATTTTAACATAAACAAATGCATATAAACATTATAGTAAAAATTATCTATTAAAAAACCAGAAACTCGAAAATCACTCTCATAATATTTACGTTTACTGTTATTTTTGCGGGGTCACGTCGCAACAGATTGTATCTTGAAGATTAATTAAATGAACATATTTAAGAAATGTTTTCACTTTGTTGAGCTTTTAGAGCATTTTAAATGATAATTTTATTTCATTAAATGTATTTTATTGGCCCTATCTTTTGTTTATTTTTAAATGTTTCAAGAATTCATATTCATCCAGATAACAATTAAAAATATAGCTTTTTTTAAATTCCTCGGCTGCTTCTTGGAAAAGGTCAAATTATTTTCAGGAATTTTGTGCTTGTTAGGTATCTGTATAAGTTATATTAATTTTATTGATTTGTTTCAAATTTTATGGATGTATTTCCTATTAGCATGTTTACCTCGTTCACGGTATAATTTTAGATTTAATTATTTTCTCTTGGTTATGTAACTAATTTCTCTACTCAAAGCCCGATTTTATATCTTAATTTCAAATTTCTAAATTTTGCTTGGAAAATTTTGCTGTGTGTGTGTGTGTGTGAGTGTGTGCGTGTGTGTGAGTGTGCGTGTGTGTGCGCGTGTGTGCGCGTGTGCGTGCGTGTGTGTGTGCGCGTGTGTGTGCGCGTGTGCGTGTGTGTGCGCGTGTGTGTGTGTGTGTGAATGTGTGTGTGTGTGTGTGTGTGTGTGCGCGTGTGTGTGCGCGTGTGCGTGTGCGTGCTCGTGTGCGTGTGCGTGCGTGCGTGCGTGTGTGTGTGTGTGTGTCTCTTTCGTTCGTGTTGCGAGTAAGCTAATAGACCCAGGGCCACGAAAAGAAAAATACTAATAGTTGACCTTTAAAATGTATGCTTCCGGAATTACAAAAACAAAATACTCTAAACCTTGAAATACTATTGATAAGACTAGATCCAAATGCAAAATCAAAACGAAATGTGTAGCTTCTCAGAAAACTTATAAGTGTGTCTTGTTTCCACAGCATAAACTAGCATCAACTCTTAAGGGACATGCAGCGAATTACCGTTGTGTCTGAAGATAATCATGGAGACCTAAGAAGGTTAAAATAAACATTTTATTAAATCAGAAGGTGAACACAAAATTTGCGTTCTAATGAGCGTTCTAGTTTGATTTGAAAATTTGCGTTCTAGTTCTATTCTGTGAGCAGCCAAGTGGTGGCTGCTCACAGAAACCGTCTCCACGTGTGGCATTAAAAATGTAGCAGTCAAACTCATTAACTCAAACTCAAGCATTAAATCATGCCCAACAGTCAAAGATTACACAATTGAATTTAATTCTAAGGAGACTCAGAACTTCTTACCCTCGTAACAATTAGATAACGGCCAATTACGCAAAACCGAAGAATTACGAAATCTAGTAAAGTGGCCTCGAGAGGCAGAAACACTGTCTCTCTTAAAATCCACAACCTTCAACTTAAACAATCTTTAAAACATTTTTATTTGTGGTGAGAAAATGGAAAAGAGAAGGGATAGTAAATATTGAAATTATAAATAATTGGTTAATGCAAAATAACGTTACCACATAAAATAATAAATACTGTAGATAAAAAATAAATAAAATCATCGTTAACGCATTACATTTTGAAATTTAGCGAGAGAAACGTATTTTTTGTCAAAAATGCGTGTCATGTATTTTAGATATTTCAAATGTTTATAATAATGATATTAGAAATACTGAAGGTACTGAGATTTATTTTAAAGTGTTATGAGAACATTAAAGCTTTTCTTACTGCATTTTTTACATAAAATAAATATTTATAAATATAAGTCCCGCAATAGCAGAGAAACATAAAATAGCACGTCATCAAATTTCTTTCCGTATATTGATAAATATGTAGGATATCAAAAAGCGTTTTGAAAATGCAATTTCTAGTTTTCCCTTTGTCATTTGCATGCGTGTCACGTACAAACATTTCCAAGCCATATCGCTGAATATTTTTATTGAGTATTCTAAACACGAACCACTTTTCGCTGATTCATTCTTATGCTTATATTTATTTAAAGATAGATATTGGCAGTTTGTTAACGTAAAATATTGTGATAGGTGATTTTTAATACAACAAACTATGGGAAAACAACAAGCAGTTACAACCTCTTTTTTTATGAAACAAGAATACCATTTTATTCCCACTGTTTCTTTCATGTACTGAAGCTAAATAACAGTGATTGCGTATATTTTAAAACTGGGATGAAAAGTTGTGTAGGTATGGTATCATATATTATGCATAAAATAAAAAGAGTAATATTAAGAACAGATAATATTCAACAATGCACAAATTTCTCTTTCATATCAAGAGGTCTATCATATTTCATGCTGAAAATAGCATACATTTTCTTCTTCAAGAGCAAATTATGTAAGCGTATCATTCCTATTCGACTAAGCAAGCAGATAAACAAATATTTAACATAAAATATTTATTTTACTTTTATTGGAGGAATACGTAATAAGCGACTTATAGTATAAATAGTTTTACAAATCCTGTTAATACTTACAGAAGTAAACATTATAGAAACTACTAAAACCTTACATTCTAACTGTCGAGTAATCTTACAATAGCTGAGATGATTTAATATTTCTTTGTACCGAAATAAATTATTACGTTTTACTTACTGTTTTATAAAACTGTACTATTAGTTACTATTAGTTACTTAAGATAAATAATATCATTAGGCCTAATATTTAAAAGTTATAAAATATATTCTACTACAGGAAAAAAAATCAGAAATCGATGCAGAAAGCTGACAACTTATAATGATGCTTATGTCAGAATGCTAAACCATACCAAATGGTACATAATTTCTTCATTTATTTTAATTCCAGAAACCACTGAAAACAGGATGTTGTTTAGTATAGAACGGTGGATAAATAAAAACAATCCTTTCAGATTTTAGTGGAATTCAACAGACCTTCAACGGTGTTGGAAGTGGCAAGTTTTCGTTTTGGTCACTGACCTTTAAACTTCTAGTCAAATCAATGTATAAGATTTATTTGTTTCATTCTGTGGTTAGATATACTTGTTTCATTTCGTGGTCATCAGGCTATCATATTTATTTAATTGAGTCTAGTAGCCTTCAGCTGTCGTGGAACAGAGGCAAGACTTCCTTTTGGTCATTGACCGTTAAACTGCCAGTCAAATCAAGTAATCAGATTTTTTGTTTCTTTTCGTGGTCAGATTTCTTTGTTTCATTTTATGGTCATATTTCTTTCTTTTATTCTGAGGATGACTTCAAGCTATCAGATTTGTTTTCGTGGAGTCCAACAGCCCTTCATCTGTCATTAAACAGAGGCTAGTGTTCATTTTGGTCATTGAACCTTAAACTACTAGTCGAACCAAGCTATCAGATGTGTTTGCTTCATTTCTTAATGGCGGCCATTGACAGGGAATAGCAAGTAGAAATCTGCATTTTGTTTGCTGTCATACTACTACAGTACTATAGAGTTAAATATTATTATTTAGGATGAAGAGTAGGAACGTGGGTACAAATTCACACGTTACAGCTAGTGAATTGATTCAGCTATTATATTATACTCAGAAGAAATCTGCAATTATACCAGCAAACACTGAAGGATAACCTTTGATGGTATGTTTCACAGGTTTGGATTATGTAGATTAGTCTTCGTAATCTCATTTTTGGTATCACGTATCAAGCTTCAGCCCTTCAGCTAAGATCTTCAGTAAGCTAAAACCTCTGTCCTATGCAATATTAGCCTGCTTCTTCTTGCATTCACTTCCGTGCTGTAAGGATTATTCTCCAAAACGTGCTCTTAATCTCAGCTGCAAAATTCTGTTCTATTCCGCATAACTCCAGCATATTTCTTATGTATTTATTATTATTATTTCAGATAAAGAAAGCATGTGGGCAACAGCTCTCTGACAAAGAGGAAGAAATTCAGGCAGAAAAAGATGCAGGGCAAAAAATAATTCAATATTATTCAAAAGATGCATATTCAAGACTTCGAAAAAAAATTGTAGATAATCAGGAGATATGAAAACTGAGAAATGCCTTCTCAGAGTCTCGAACCACGGACCTCTCGAATACGCGTCGAGCGTGCTGAGCACTACACCACGAAGGCATGCCAAGAAGGCGGAAGAAATACCTTATAAGGTACAAATACAAAAAAAGTAAATATTTCGTCAAGCGGTATCTCACCTATTATTAATAAGCGTAAAAAATTATGCTAAACAAAAAAGCAAAGATGAGAATGTGACGGGATTTCTCAAGTGCGTTTCACCCAGACAGCACGACACGGGCTAGAGAAAATTCCGAACTGAAAACCGATAGGCCAAGAGGTAATCACAACCGTATTCAAATCTGAGTAACAGCGTTATCTTGATATAGTATAGTAGGTTCCATTTTAACCCGGGAGGCGTCCAGCCTTCCACGTCCGGTCATTACAAAACATAATACAATGACATTAAAACCTTTCGACCTTCGCAGTGTGAAAGCAAGCTTGCACCTTACATTTCCACATTCTTTATAATCGTCATCGAATCAAGGCAACCTTTAAACGGCTTTACCCCAACCGATTCTGTCCTTCTTTTCCGCTTTGAGTTTGGGGATGAAGGACGGGTCTCGACCTCTTTCTTTTTCCCCGAACTCCAAGCGGAGAAGAGGGACAGAACCGGTTAGCTGCGTTCAAGGTCCTGTATGTGTCATTCATAGGCATTTGGAATTTATACATTCCTCTTTTTCAGAAATTGGGCAGCCGGGCTTCCAAGGCACAAGGATTGCAATTTGGATTGAAAGAGAACAGGCAGTTGCTAAAATGTCTCGGTACTTGAGCTATGTCGATGAAATGAAAAGATTACGGAAATTATTAGCTCAATCGTCAACTGATTAGGATACATTTAATGAAAAAGACGAAGAAATGGTTGACGAAGAGCAATTTAGTGATTACCACTCGGAGAGGAGTTAGACCCAAGCGATGAATCTATAATGAATCAAGTCCGAAAATAATTTAATTTATCCGAAAGTAATTTAAGTCCGAAAGAAGCAAGAAATGGAATAAAGGGGAACCAAGTCTTATTGCGAAAATTCTTGCTCACAACATCAAGTTTGCCCGGAAATGTTGGTGAAGCATCGTTTGTGTGCTCGTCTATGAATTCTTGGAAGTCGCTTATTGATGAAATAAAGGTAAAAATTCTTATAAATTGTACGAACATTTATATCGAATCCATTGTTGTTAAATTTGAAAGAGAGAGAGAGATTCTCGACTCACAAGTGTTAGAGAAATCAGAGCATTTATAGGTTTTCATTACTTTGTAGGGATCCACAAAGCTTCTCACATTAATGTTTGAGACTTTTGGGAGAGTGATGAAACAGAGCTTGCCCAGTAATCATAGAATAATGAGTTTTTATCGAACAATGTCTTATAAACACTTTTTATTTTCAGAGAGATGTTTGAGATTTGATATCACGAGAGATTGTCCTTCTAGAAGCGAATTTCGTAAACTTCTAGAAGAGAAGTGTTCAAACTTCTACAAGGAAACTGGATTGCTCCATAAAAAATTGTTTTAAAAAGCTCCTTGAAAATTGCAAAAAGGTTTACAGTCTAGGCGAATGTCACAATCGACAAAAAATTAGGAACCTTTCTAGGAAAATGCTTCTTTCGTCAATGCATGCCACGTAACCTGCAAAATAAGGAATTAAAGTTTTTATTCAATTTGAAACAAGAACATTTTACATTTCAAATCGTGATACGTTTGCCTAGCAACGCCAAAGCGAGCGCCAACTACGGTTAAAAACGATATCCCATATCCCTTTTTGTTCTAAACTTTATTATAATTGTTACTGCCTCTTATGTGCCTGTATGCATCTTTAATGTAGGTGTCGCTTCTTATTATTTTAACTAAAACTGAAAACATGTGATTTGTGTATGACTATGCATTTATACTGATAATGGATACACGATATAACATCCCTCACAACATGTTTTATTTCGGTGACTTAACCTGCGACGTGTGAATAAAAGGCAAGAAAAAATTGCTATCTTTATCTTTATTGATTATGAGAGTGATGTTGTAAATCCCGAAACTAAATTTTAAACATGTGCATATAATATATAAACTTTGTGAAAGTGTAAACAAGAATTAATAATGGCTCATTCGGTCTTAAAAATTCAGTGCAAATAATGAAACAGATTTCCGAAAATTATGCTATTGCAAATTCAAGATTCAGGTGCTTTTAATGCGCAATGGGTTGGATGATCTTCTTAATTTTCCCCCACCTTCTAAATCTGACGACAAATTTCTAAAGAGGGCTAAACAAGCACAAGCTGTAATAAATCTATCCATTGACGACTCTCAGATTATCGGCGTTAGAGATGAAACGATACCGCTGGTACATACCATAAAATTAAAGTCAATTCATGAGCTCTCCAATTGGAGCAGCTAATTATATCTTCTAATAGAAAAATTCTAAAAATAGAAGTCTTACTGAGATTACCAGGTGCTTGTTGCCCCAAGGCCGGCTTTCACTCTAATTCTGGCGTGAAGCTGTCAACGCAGTAAATTACATCCAGAACCGCCTTCCAACCAGAGCTTGTGGTAAGACTCCCTATGAATTATGGAGCGGAAGAAAGCCTAATTTACTTCATATGAAACAATTCGGTTGCATAGTCTATACATATGTACATAAGCAAAATCGGAAAAAATTAGACCGGACAGCAATTGAAGGAACTTTGGTCGGTTGCGATCAACGATTAATATGATACAGAATCTACACAGGTGAAAACTGTATAATTATGAGTAGAAGCGTAAAATTTGTCCAAGAATTATCAGTAATTGAAAATATTGAAATATTGAAAATGACACAATGATAATTATTGTCTACGTCGACGATATCCTTATCGCATCCAAAAACGAAGATAAAATCAAATGGCTAAACAAATCTCTCAACGAATTCTTCGAAGCAAAAGACTTAGGAGCAATCATAAACTACATAGTAATGAACATGATATGACAAGTGCCTAATGATCCAAAAATCAAAAATAGAAACATTGAAGAAGTTTTTCCACAAGCCGTCTTAGACACCAATGGATACTTCTTATCCAAAGGAAGCGGACGGCTCTCCAACAGAGGACAATGCCAACTATAGGCAAGCCACTGGAGCATTACTTTACACAGCCACTGTAACCAGAGGAGAATTACCCTAGCGGTGAATCTATTAAGCAGGAAAAATTAATCTGCAAAGTGGAAGGACTGGAAAGAAGTTCTAAGAGTTATTCAACACTTAAATAACGGCATTCAAACTCCACAAAGAACATTTACTTGAAAATTGACTCTGACAGGCGACCAACACTTTCCTGTTATACGGATACTGACTATGCATTTGATTGCACCACTAGACGATAAAACGAAGAAAATTATTTATCATTTTTAGAAAACAGATCAATATTTTGGTCCGCAAAGAGACAAAATTGTGGTTACTTATCAACTACCGAGTTCGAGCTTATTTCTGCAGCTACTGCTGCTCAAGAGCTCAAATGGATGTTGGACCTCCTCAAAGATTTTGGACTACGACAAAAATTACCCATTAAGATATTTAAGGACAATATGTCCACAATAGCTCTTATAAAACAAAAAAATGAATACCAGGCTAAAACATCTTAATGTTAGATATTTCGTTTTAAGAGAGAAATGGAAGAGAATAAAGTAATCGAGATAATATACTGCAACACAAATTCCATGATTGCAGATATTTTCGCCAAGCAAATGCCCAAACCAGAATTTTTGAAATTAAGAAGTGACCTAAATCTGATTTCTCCATTTCCACAAATGCATGACTAAAGGGGGTTTGTTGTAAATTAATCAAGCATTTGAAAAATATCTTTTGCAACTCACTTGTTCTATTAACCCTAGCAGCGCCAAGCACGACCAAAAACGATATACTATGATCCTATGTTATTACTATTACGCTCTCTTGTGTGCTTATATGCATCTTTAATGTATCCGTCGCTTCTTACTATTTTAGTTAAAACTGAGTAAATGTAATTTGTATATGCTATGCACTTATATTGACAATGAATACAAGATAAAATATTTTACACGTTTTATTTCGGAGATTTAAACTACGCTGTTGGACACATGGATAAAAGGTAAGCAAAGTTTGCTTTCTTTTTCAGCAGATATGTCTTAAAGCTACTTAAATTCTCTGATGTGAAATTGGAGATATAGATTGGTAATATATGAAAAAAGAAATACCTAGATATTTGCATTGTTCGTTATTGTTTTTAGGATATGCGTGCTCTTCATTTTAAAGATTTCTGTGGCTCTGTAATAGGTATGCCACAGTCTGGAGTGTTCTAACTTGAGTTAATCCAAGGAATTTCCAGTAAAGTATTTGAAAAAAAAATTGAAAACCGAACTTATATGGCAAAGGATATGTTGTCTTTGTGTTAAGCAGAAAGTGACTTTCCCGTGGCACCCGAAAGATACCTAAATTTGAACAACATACATTGACGACAGTGATCTGTATATAGAAGATTTAAACTTCCATTAATTTAATAGCAAATAACTGTTATGATAGCTTACCAATCTAAAATATTTACATTCTCATGGATTAATTAAATAAAATGTGAACTAGGTACAGCGGTAATTATTATTATTATTATTTCCATTGATATATATGATTTCCTATTTGCATTCAAAACTGCTAACAAAATGGAAAGAAATACGTTCACTATTGTTTTTTAATTTACGTTATTTAGAAGCCGAATAATTCTTTTAAAACACGATTGTTATTTGCAGTTAATATTCGAAAACCGATTCAGGAATAAATATTGTAAAGAAATTAGACATTTTTCAAGCAGGATGTAAGAAAAATTAGCACTGGCCTTACCGGGACTCGAACCTGGAACTGTCGATTACGCACCGATTGTGGTACCGTTACACCGTGAAGGCATGCGGGAAGAAGGGAGAGAGTACGTTGCAGTATTATGTCTTAAATTGTAATTTGGGCTAAATACTTTAAATTTGTTGAAGATAAATAATTAACTGAAACACATGTTTACTTGAAATTACAACAATTATTCCAATCTCGAAACGCGGTATTTGTCTGTTAGGCTGAGATATTTGCCCATCAGTAACGTATGATTTGTAACACCTGCACACTTGGGACACCTTACTATACTCAGGAATGGACGAAGCTCATTAATTTTAGTTCTCAAATGGAAATTTTAAAGAAACTCAAAATCCAAAATGAATTTCAGGGATTAACGCCACCTGAAATACAGCAATGATTTAAAAGCAAAGTTTTATTTTCTTAATGTGTTTACGAGCGATGTATGTGACTTATGTTCTTAAATATTTGACATAAATTATTAATTATTCCTTTCTTTCTGGAAATGATAAAGCTTTAGAAGTTTCGGCCATTAACATAACGTGACCGAAACTGAAGCAATAATCCTTGCTCGGCATCTTAAACTGACTGGAAACGTTTTGGCAGCCAGCCAAAATTAGATGATTAACATGCTAAAAGCTATGTATTATATTACAGATGTTAGCCAAGGCACTTTTAATGAAATATTGCTCCCTAAAGTAGCTCATTGCTTATTTTCAAGTTAACTCTTTGTTTTCAAAACGTTTGATCAATCATTTTGTTTCGAGATTTATCACATGGCTTTACTTACTGCCATTTTTACCTGTTCATGTTCTTTCTGTTGCCTGAAGTATTTACAATCACAAAACATCCAAGAACTGCGGGATAAAAAATTTCTTCTTTATCACAGTTTCATCCTAACGCATCCCTGCAGAGTTGTTTTCCTGGGCATTTGCCAAAAAGCATTGTTTCCGAATGAACAGTTTTTATTTTGCTTTGAGAGCAGGAAGCATAAATACCGCATTTTATGCTCTGAAAATTTAGCATTAGTTACTTAATGTTGTTTTAAATAAAAGCATGTAAAACTTTATAAGATGTTAAATTGATTACCTATTTAATTGAAAACATATTCACACTGCTTTGAAGCGCAATTAAATTCACCTTAACAAGATGTTTTTTGTTGAATAATAAAAGTTGCAATTAAGGATAATTTTTATGCTTAAAGATGTATAGAAAGAACGTTTTAACCAATCTGTAAAAATCAAATGACAACAACTGCCTAACCTTTTAAAGGAATGAATTCTGTAGAAGTATATTGTCTATAATGTTCCCAAAATTAAAACAGCAGACCCAACGTTTGATGTATAATATATATTTTCGTTTTTTCATATGTCTAAAACAAATTAATCAATCTATGAATTGTCAGCTATGAAAGAAAGGCTGAAGAATATAACGTCAGATTTAAGATTTACGTTTTGCAGTTACGATTATATTAAGTTCATTTCTATATGACTTACTAGGTTACGATATTCTCTCAGACCCGAAGCTTATGCAAGTTTTGCTGCAAAAGTCATGTTTAAAACTGGAAAGTAATCGTAAACAGGAGTTAAGCAGAACTGGTCTAAAATACTTCTGTCTAGTTGCAGAGACATCTGCAGAGTTAATGATTCAGAAATACGGAAGTTTTGATTGAGATCGGTAAGTGTTAGAAAGCCAGCTAGTTTCAGTTTTCACACGTTTTGTTGTAAATACGTCTTAATTGTATCGTATGTTTGCAAGCTGACCAGAAATTACCAAATTTAGATTATTTCTAACTTTCAATTGGGATAACTACAGACTATGTTTAATAATGTTTTGTGTGAGTCTTTACTTTGATTCTCTGTTTGTGTCTCAGTATTGAAGCAATAACAGCGATGATAACTTTGCAGCTATTGGTCATAACGTCTTGGAGTCGGTCAAGCAATCCAAGTCAGTGTTAACATCTTAAAATTTATAAAACGATATGGCAATAAGCTTTAGCGATAAATAAGCACAAATTGTCATAAATGTACTTTAATGTCAGTGAAAAATTTGTGCCTTAATTCTTCTAATTGTTGAAAATTGGAAATGCCAAAAAACATAGCTCAGAAAGTGCTGACAATGTTTGATGAGCCTTTTGGCAAATATTTGAGCTTTTTAAGGCTTTAACTGACAACGTAGATCAAATTCTATTACATTCCACGAATTTCAAGTTGTTGATAGATAAGCTTATGATTCATAGCAGACATTCTGAAGTATTTACTGGATGTGAACGTGTGCTGTCTTTCTGAAATGTAAGTTTTCTTACACAGATCTCTCAAATGATGGTGTATGTTTTCGTACCTCTTGAACTTATACAGAAAGCCCTAAATTGTTATTAATATATGGAAAAAGAGACCAGGTAGCATAGCTATAACTTGCCCATTATGCTGTTTGTTTGAGATGTGCGTGGTTCAACATGCCTGCCATGTTCTCAATTTTCTCAATATATATGTATCCGCCCATCATCTGAGTTAAAGTAAAATAGAGATTAGTCTCTGGAGATGACTTGATGAAATTTAGAATATCTTCCATTATGCATATTTTCCAGGACTTCTAACTGAACGGGTTCAGCCTCAATTTTACTAAATAATATTATTTTTGCATGCATGCATACCTAATAGGTTGTAACGTTCTACTGTCTATCTGTTGTGTAGAAAGTGGAGAATAGTGACTGCACCGAAGAAGGGTTAAAACTATCCTTTACTAGACTCTTTAAATTATTTACAATGCGTCAACTTGACACTAACTACTACGCCTCTGCTTGGGCCGTAACTAAAACAGTAGAATCCGAACTCAAGAATTCAAGATATTAACAAGTAGTGGAATTAAACTACGGGACTCATACAATCCTGTATACTACAGCGCATAGATGAGTCTAGTGGCAACAAGGTAATAGCTGTAAAGCCACGTCTAACGAGCAATAAATGCTAAACCGAAGCTTGCGTTACAACCCCGCACAGAGATTTCCCAGACTTTCTCTAACTTTCCTTACTAGAACATCGATACTTAGACTCTTTCTCCCACTGGTAGAATTTGCATTCCTTACGCGCGCTATCAAATTTAAATATTCTGGCACTGACAATTGGGCGAATGAAGGCTTATAGGAAAGAAACTTAAAATTAAATTTAACTGGCTATTTAAAATAAATATAAATCCCTACAAGTTAACCAAATTTACATCTTTCAAGAGATGTTTCATATCCAGACAGTACTTTTTACCTCACGACAATTGCTATAAATATTCCATTTCTTCATGCAAGGGCAATATAAATTCAACTGAGTGCACCAATTGCACAAAAAAGACTTCCAATGCGTTTTATGCTAATTTAAATTGGATTTTAAGGATCTTTCATATTTACATTCTTTGCATGGAATGTCAATAAAGAGGTTAGCTTTAATCATATATTAAATAAAAATTATAATATTGTTGCGTTTTACGGGTTCGTAGATTTGAGAGTATCCGATGAAAACACGATGCAGAACAATAAAAAGCACAATTTATTTACAGGAATCACTATTTACAGCACAGTTCCAAAATCACCTTTAAAAGCGTCGAAATTCTACAATAAATACGCTGAAACAATCAGCAACACAGCTTCAGGCTGTAACTGTACAGGTAGCTTCACGGCAACACTAAACTTATAATAAACACCGTGGAACAATCACCAATACACTGTCAAGCTATACTGTAAAGATAGCTTCACGGCAAAGCACTATCTCGATTGCTTTCCGTTCACAAAACTCTCGCGTAGCTTAGCAGCTATTCTCACAATAATCACAACGCTCACAATACTTCACAATCTCTTCGCCACTAACTCGCAACTCTGCAACTCGCAACAACTCAACTAACTAACTGCTCTCAGAAACGCAAGGGTTTAAATAGCTTTTCTTAAAGTTCCACACGTTTCGAGAAATATCTCGACAGGAAATTATTCTAGAAGCTTCCCGATTGGACCATGGGATATCGCCAATTTGGTCGCCAAATGGGCGATAAAGTCGCCGATCTGGCAACCCTACCATACACTATTTTATGGCAACCCTAGTGCTATGCCGGAAAGCTTACATACAGGCGCAACCGCCGAATTTTTCGTAACAATATTCTGCATAATATTCGCATACATACGTGTTGTGTTTACATACATACGTATAGGTATTTATTCATGTACATATACATAAATGCGCTGCTGTATCTGCCATTGAAGAAATTCAATTTATTTCAAAAATTTTTCTTTTTATCTTTTACAGTACTCCTTTAGATCTTCCTGTCGTTTTATAGAAAATGTTTATTAATTTTATTACTTTGAAAAACAGTTTAAAATAATGGTTGCCGCTTTTTTTCTCCTCATTATTTTTATTAAATATACTCTTTATGAAACATTAACAGCGGTGCTAAGATGGAAGTTTGTAATTAATTTAGCTAACATGAATTTATTGAAAGCGAAAAATAATTTTCACACTTAATTTGCCGAAAGTAAATTTATCGTGTGATGAAGAAAGCATGTAATTAATTTAACGATGGCACACTACAGGCTATAGGAATAACAGAAGACGCCACGGTGCTTACGTATCGTAAAAAAAAGGTAGCGTATAACTTACAAACGTGGGTATTGAAATTAACTGCGTACAAATTAATGATAAGGATGTCAGAATAAGGAATGGTTTCTTTATTTTAATTAGGTGGCTTGTCTGAAACTCATAACGTTAGCTATATCATTAATGGTCTCTAATTAATTTCTGTATTTATCATTGCTTTTGTTTTTACTGTCATTTTCATTTATTTTCTTAATAATATGTTTTCATTACGATTGCTGGAGAATATATATAAGTTCTATGCATACACACACACACACATATATATCAGTTTAACTTGCTTGGGTAGTAATTTAAATTAATAAATGAAATACGGAAAATGCGGATGAATTAACTGTTTATGCAGCTTATGTTTATGACAAATTATGCAAACGAATTATCTCCATTAATTTATATTTTTATACTGAATCCAAATACTTTATATAAATTACTAAAGATATTAATTTGAAAATTAATGTCAGTTGAAGTTTCAAATTGTTGCCACCAAATATTACCGCGCTGTATTATATTTAAAGAAATTAAATAATGAAGAATCTGTATATATGTATATATTTTTCTCGCATTGTGATAAAACAATGTTACCTAGAGACATCCAGTTTTGAATAACGTAATCTTCCACCGAATATGGGCATCCGGAAGCCCTAATTTGGAATTTGAAATTCGTTTTATTACTGATTTCATATTTTGTAATACTTTAACGAATTTTTGATTAACAAATTCACAATTTAAAAGTGAACAATGGCAACATTGTTCGAAGAAAAAACACCTCTTTATCTGCAACGCGCTAAACTGTGTATCGGAAATTCTAAAATTATGCCCATTTAAAAATTATTTTGCGATATTCCTGTTGAATAGAATTTTATGTTTTAAGGGCGAATAACACGATATTTAATAAATAAAGGTAACACTCAAAAACTTAAAAAAAGCCTTTTGGGCGTAATATAAAATCTGAAAACTTTAAGATTTATTTATCTCTCATTTTTTATAAAATATTTTATTTGTTAAATAAAATCCTTCATTAATTAATCATGTAAAATATTTAATATATCATATTCTATTTTTCAAGACATAGAAGAGATGGATTAGTGGGCTTTTATATTATGTTCTGGTCAGCTTTTCAATGTTATGCATTGTGATGTAAAGATGAAAGAAGATAGTCCCAAACTTTACTTAGTTAATTCGCCAAGGTATTCGCTGATTGTTGTGACGACAATAAATAAGATATAATCACTCGAACGGAATTAACAGCAACGGAAAAAATAACTGTTTTAAAAGCAATATTGACAACTTCAGCTTTCGTTCAAACTGGTTAAATAAGAATAAGAATTCATTTAAAAAGTAAAGATAAAAATCCATTTTCTAACAATGATCGAAACGTTTTACAAAAGTTTGTTGCGAAATTCTTAAGAAGGAAACACACTTTCAGGACATTATGTATTACAGTAGAAACAGGCGTGATGTTCCCTCGTTACAAATCATTTTTGCAAACATGATCTGTTTGCATCAGTATTTGCTATCAGAGTTTAGAACTAAAAATTGTTTACAAAGCTTACAGAAACTTTAGCAGCTCAATTTTGACGATTCATTACGTGCTATAACGTATGTTTTTGTGATAACTGATTTTCAGATTTTTGTGATCATGACATTATAAATTGTGGTGGCTAGAAGTAACGTATTTCTAGTTTACAGATCATGTTTACAATCATGACTTGTTTTTATCAGCATTTACAATCAGCAGTCAAAGACGGTCATGTAATAGATTTGAATCCCAATCAATTTTTGATTTTGCGAATTTTATTTCTGATCCGATTGTAAAAGTTTACCATTGCACGATAATGTGCACTTGAAATGAAAGAAACCTAAAGACCATTTAACTTGTTAAACTTTTATTTGTAACAAAAAGTAATCATGTAAAATAAAAAAGCACAAATATACTACTTATGATAATTCTTTTATGCCGGAATGGGCACTTTCAAAAATTCTAAAAATTTGAAATTATTTAAAACTAATAAACTGCAATTGAAATTTAAAGCGAGATATTATATGTAACATTATACAGGTGTCAACCGTTGAGACAATTTGTCATTAATATCGATTTTAGAATTTTCACAATTTTCGAAAAATCGATATGTGGTCTTTTGGATTATCCAACATTATTAGACTATAGTATGACAAAACATTTTTGTATACCTATTTGATGTTGACTATAAAACTGCAAATATTCTTGAATGATTATGATTATAAGAGTAATTAAGGATGCTATCGTACTGTGATTTTAAAAATTTAAAATACCATTAATTCTCGTTATGACAACTTCATGTACCATAACTAAAAGTGCATAATAAACAGTAAGAGTTGTAACGAAGTTGATTTAACATACTCTTATCACTTGAGAAATTTTTGCACATGTTTCTGAAATATGATAGTCGCTATAATGATATATTTGTTATAAGGAGCGTCGACTATATATAATATCCCTGTTGAATTATATGACTATTAATCATTCTGTTGGATAGGAATCCTAAAAGATATTAATAGATCTGCTGGACTAAGATTAAAGAAATATTAATAGCACGGACCCATTGATGTGACTGAAGGTATTAATAAGCCTTATATAAGAAAAGACTTTGTTGGACATGTTTCTGTTAAACTATGATTTCAAGAGTTATTTACAGTTTTGTCAGTCACTGATTAGAAATGCCAGTCCCAGCTGTAATTTATAAAATAATAAAAAAAAAAAACTGAAAGGATTCAGAGTTTAACAATGATGATTTTTCATGGTATATTATTAGACTTTCTCTAAGCTCCCAGTTTGCAAATCTGCTCTTCGACTCACTTCTGATGACACAACGTTTTTGCCTTTATTTATTAAACATCACCTTCTTCCACCTACTCCATGAAAATATCAACAGCAAAATTATAAAACGTGTAAAACAGCATATCGTTAGAATTCCTAATGGTTATGCGTTGCGATGCAATTTTCATATTCGCTACATGATTGTTTTTAAACAATGCATTTGGTACATTTGATAAAATTTCGTAAAACCTCATTTTATTTGTGTTTCCATGCATTTTTTATATTCGTTATACCATTTCTTTAAAATTAATACATGACGATAACATAGGCCAGTAACATCCTTTTATTCGTGTTTCCATATTGTTTTTTTGGTAGTCGCTACATTATTTCTTTCAAAAAATACATTTGACTGTACGTGGCGATCACGTAAGATGATAACATCTTTTTACATGAAAACTGATACAACAAAAATGTAAAGATCAAGATGAAAAGTACCACGGGCGACACCTAACGGCAATCGAGTGAATACTGGTAGTTTGGTTCGAAGTTCAAACTCCGACGACTGAACTAGCTGCATGGGCATTTTCTTGTTTTCCCCATGCGTAACGTGTATACGAGCCAGTTAGCCTTTGAAAGTACTCCAGAAAGGCATCCCTCTATTGCATGTCCTTCATTGCTTTGTCATAATCGAATAAATCAAACCAAACCAGTACCACGAGCGCTAAAATATGATTTAGAAGTCGCTAATTTGAATTCGTTTAAATTCAGTGTTTTCAATTATCAATATTTTGCGAGAGAAATAAATAATATAGATTGTTAAATTAATATACGTTTCACAAGTATACAGGCTAAATACATATGTGATTGCGGAATTGATAGGTTCTCTACCAGGTAATAAAATTTAAAATATTTGCTATTCTGAGAAACACTTTTGCTTAGACAACTTCCTTCTAAAGGGTCTGTTAGTCTTATTGCACATAATCCACTTGAGCAATGCAGCAAGTAACGCTAATGTAAAGGCTTATTCCCTTAAGCACGGCAATGTCCTCATGTTTAAGACAAATTGGATTATGTAGCTTAAGGAAATGATTCTAGAAACTCGGGCATTTGGAACGAGAGCGCAAACGGGCACAATTCGAAGAATGTAAAGGAAGCGAATCTAGTTAGGCTGTATGTTTTCTCTTTTGGATAAGCACCCCACGGACATGCCGTCGGTTCACTTACGAATTGGCATTTACTCATTGATAGTCATACAGAAAATGATGTATGGGGTTAAGGCAGTGGCATTCATTATTTCCTTTGCAGCTCGCAGCATTCCCTGTCATGATTTCGTTTTATGTTCAATCTATTTCGCGAACTTCAGTGAATGTTGGAAATGAGCACTGAAACGTTTATTGATCATTGCTGCTTTGAGTTTCACTGATAAGCGGGAAGTGTGTTTGAGAATGGTGTCTGCTGGCTATAAATTTAGCGATGAAGCTGATTTACTATCGTAATTTAATGGCTGCGTTTATATCTTATTAAGTGACCACTGGGGAACAACCGGTATTTAAAGTACGAATATTCCGTTGATAAGTAACTTTTCTTATATTAAAAAAAAATTCTTCGTAAATGGAAAGAGGTATGTAAAAATATTATTTAGTAGAAAATGTCACGCTATGCATCTCTGTGTATACAATAACGTTTAAATATATGAATAGCATTTTTTACTATCAAGCCATTTAAAATTTTGGTTAATTTATATATGTGTTTAATTAATCATCTGGATGAGCTCTGGTATAATTTTGTCTGGATAGCATTGGTTCACTGTGGATAATAGTTGTTAACTGTGTAAGGTTTTAGTTAAACTAACAAAGTTTTATTTTAATTTAAATCTTTTTATCCCTTCTCATTTTCAACTTCCCGTTAGAAGACGCGCGCGTTTTTAGCTTTATGCTAATTGGAATTAATATTTAAACCAGAGGTAGAAACCTCTCAGTGTGAGAGAGCTTTTAGTCTCAGACCACGATCATTCTATTCGACGTTCTCCTGACTAGCTAGCATTTAAATTCTAAGCCATAGTGCTTTTATGTGATTGCTTATTGAAATAAGTCTAAGTGCGTCAGTATTAGTAAATCTTGCTACGCACCATTTAGTTTAGAGGCCAACCTCGCGTAATAGCTCTGTGAGCAACGATTAATTTAATTTCTGTTTAGCTTTTGTTTAAATTTATCTGATTGTACATTTTAGACCCAAGTGTGGTCTTTTACTTTCTGTATCCCTCCCGAGTTGGGAAGTAGTTTGTAAATAATAGTGATTTAATAAAATAGTATTTTAAATCCCTTTAAAGTGCAGTTATTCTCCAACTAAATCACAGTATTCTATCACAGAACATAGCTGCATTCAGCTCCCTGTTCAAGATCAGGACTTTAAGCTGTTACGAATATGTTTTCCAAGAATATGCACCGAACACTCAGTCCTGACAACTGCACTGTTAATTTTCAGACTTAAGTAAACTCGAAATTACGTGGTTCCCTATTTTACTTTGCATATTTTTGCTTTTAATTAATTTGCATTTGTAATTTTGTGTAACACAGAAAATGATGGCAATCAAAACATAACTTTGAACATATTAGAACTGTCGTTTAAAAAATAATATGCATCAAGGCATAATTTATATTAAATGTTCCTAAACTCTACTCTCCTAATAAACTGCAGTAAGTTATAATTATGTTCATACATAATACAGATTTTTATACTTACATAATAGAGTTAGCGTTTCCGTCTTCAGTATAGAAAACGACGAACTTTGATATTCGTCATTTCTTCTTTTTTCATCTCTTTCTAATCATGAACTGAGTCTTCAAAAATGTCTGTTAAATTTTATGTAACCATAGTATCGAAATAACTTGTAGAGACATTAGGGTATTTCGAAACAAGAGACATGGAAAAATGAGGAATGCCCTCGCCCGAGCTCGAACCACTGACCTCTCGAATACGTCTCGTGTGTGCTGGCCATTATACCACGAAGGCATGCTAGGAAGACGGAGAAATACCTTACGTAATCCCCCTTTTAAAGGGCAACTGGAGAATAAGGGACGGACCCAATCGCCAAATCCTGGTGGTGGAGAATCATCATCCACCACCTTTTCTGTTCGGGCGCCACCTTAAAGACGTTAGGAGTTTTTCAAAGCAGGGTATGGGAAATGAGCAATGCTCTCGCCGGGATTCGAACCACGGTCCTCTCTGAAATAGTCGCCGTGTGTGCTGGCCATTACACCGCGAGTTATACCGCGAGGCGGGAGTTATAACTCTTTGCTATTGAACTCAAGATAATCCTACTCTATTACTACTCTGCGTACAGGCAGGCAGGATATAATAGCTTTAATCTACCTTTGATAGCATTTCCGAGGAAAACTGCTAATAATAAGTTCTAGAATGTTCTCGCTCAGTCTATTGCATATCGCCGCAAATGGGCTATTTCGTGTGAAATCGTGGCAAACCTAACTCCACTTTGCGGTGAAGCTATCTTACTGCAGCTGGATATTTCTCAAAATATTTAAACGGATTAGCTCTGGCTATATTATTATCATCAACATTCTCCAGATACTAGATCTGGATTTGAAAGACGTATCATATCTTAATATCTTATACCCCCAAAACCTTTCTCTCTGTCGAAATTTAATGGCCCAAAATATGATCAATAAACCGAGTGCATCGTACATTTATCTAATGCAGAGTACATTTACTAGTCATCAACTGGAAATTAATCTTGCTAAATTCTTCTCTGTTTCATCTCCTTCTAATCCGACAGGACGCTAAATGTTCGCTTGAAAACCTAATGATATTTACTCATTAATGGTTTGGGATGACACGTGGGAGTCAGGATCGTCAGTATGCCGCGCGGTTACATATCTGAGAGTAGTTTACTTCTGTCTCTAATGCCTAACTATTAATAACCTGCTATTAACTTGAACTGACAGCACATATACTGTACTAACTTTTATCTGCTGTGATGTGTTTTTATGTTGCATTCTTAAACGAGTTCGAGGGAAAAGTTTCCGTATTCTTTTTCCTGATTATCATTAGAGACGACAAATATGAGGAGCTCATAAATAGATGTATACTTATGCAGCGTTTGTCTGCATATTATTTTGCTTGCTTAGAAGATAAATCGTCTTGTCTTAGTACTTCTAAAGCATCAATAATATTTGCATATATCAAACAAAATGTCAGAAAAAATAATGCCGTGTGGAGAAAATTAATTTTATTTAGAATCATTCTGCAAAGCAGGTAACGGAAATGAAGAAAAAATAAAGATCGCCAGGTACAGAATCTGCAAATAAACCATTAGGATACATAGCTGAATAAATTAAACTCGAATGTAATTTCCTCACAGTACTTCTAGTGTTTCCCGGATTGTCTGAACAATATCTTTCTACTCAAGGAAATATAACAAATATTTCTCACAGGGAAAGCTTAAATTTTATGAGAAATTTTTATTTCTTCTATCGTTAAATCCTCTAGAAAGCGGTATCAGGAATGCGGTATTAGGAAAAATTTTCTAGGTTTTATTTTCTAATTATGTTAGTATTTCATACAGCTTTTATACATTAACGGCAATTTTCTGGTCAGCTTTTCCTGCCCTCCGATTACTCAAGAATATCTACTAAATATCCTAACTTAGCTGGAATAGTCGGGAGAGTTACGTTAGTTGATTAAAACTAGGAAAATGAATAATTCAAAGCAACTCGAGGGTTACCCACCTAAGGATAAGGATACCTTCTTGGAGGAATTTTAAAGAAGGCTAGCTCATATCCATAAAAACCACTCGCAGAAAGCCGCAAAAACTCCCATGCAGCCAACTCATTCATCAGGATTCGAATCAGGTCTACTCTAGGATGACCTGATCTCGTCTACTTTAACGCGAACAATATTGACTCAAGAGAACCGGAACCGCGTTCAACTTTACCCAGGAAACGAATTCTGTACTTATCTGTCTGCAAGTGCTCGGGCCTATATAAATATACAGAGAGAGGGCAAGAGAACATAGTAAAGACATGTAACGTTGTTTAAGCACGCTATAGCCGAAATTCTAGGAATATTCTGGAAATACACTTTTGTAACAGGAGATAAAGGAATAATTAGCACTTTATCATTTTGACATATTAAAATGTCATATATACGCTCGTGTGTATTGCATACATCTAATAACATAATAAAAAATTATATTAACAAACAGCATTTTTATCATAATTTAGAACTGATAACAATTTAGCTACAAATAATTTAGGTTGAAATAAGATGCCGAACAAGGAATTATTTAAAAGTCAAACAGCAAAATCAGAGTTTATTTGAAAATGTAAGAGTCATTATGATTATCAAATGTAAGAGCCATTATTATCAAATGTGAGAGCCATTATCGTTATATATTGACTTCTAAACTATGCTAGAAATAGTTGTTTTACATTTGCACATAAACAATTACATTTAACGCTAATAGTATTATTTCAAGAAGGGATCTTTAGTCTTACAATATTGTTACACTATAATATAACAGTAATAACAGTAATGTAGTATCATCTTTTTAAAACAATCTTAGTATCTAACTATAAGTTTTACAGTTATAAGTTATGATACTTCTATAATCGATTACTATTAGTAAGCATCATTTAATATATATTAAATGATCACGATTAATTCTTAAAACTTACGCCTCACTCACTGTTAAAACTTTTAATTATTTTATAATTATTATTTAATTTATTGATATATAATAAATGATGGATATTTTATAATAAATGATGGATCAATTTGCAGGAGAGAGTAGCCATTTACATTCATGATCATCCGTTAAAATATATTGTCACTCTGGCTTTCACACGGATTCATTAGTTTAATTCCTAAAATTATCAAAATAGTTATAAAAATCTTATAACTTATAGCTTTATTATTCTCATATATATATATGTTGTACATAAATCAATTAGACTCTTCTCTGATATCTACATATTATTAATTTCTGTAGAAATGTGTGGTAACATAATATAATCTCTTAAATTGTAGAAGAAAATATATATATATATACATAAATCATTTAAGAAAATGTATAAATATTTTTAAAACATTCGTATTTTTCCTATCTTTCTTTCAGTACGTTCCTATTTTCCGAATGTGGTTCCAAATACTCTCTGAGCTCAACTCGTATTATTATTTCAATAAATTTTAGCAGTCTAAAGTATACAATACATAATTTTTCGCTGAGAGAGAATGCATAGTCATGTTTTCGATAAATTCAACATCGATTTAGAGATCTCCTATTGAATTCTTCGTTTAAATATGTTAAAGTAGCGGCGAAAACACACACAAAGCGCTGATCAACTTCGTACCTCCAACTGTACAAAGCTGATT
>KK117931.1:443419-467984 GCA_000611955.2 Stegodyphus mimosarum
TACATTTTATTGCCACTTTCACACTTAAGGAATATGCAATGTTGGATAAAGCTGGTTTCCTATAATAGCGACATCATGCGGTCAACAAACTGAAAACAGCTCTCTAGGCGTAGAATATGCTTCCTGAGACGAACTACTAGTGATTAGCCCTATTGCCGCATGGCAGCTGTTGAGACTGATCATAAGGGTATTAGAAATGTCACTGCAAGCTTGCCTTAATAATTCCGAATTACGGAGAATTTCTTTTATGTTATTCAAAGAGAATTATTTTTAAATTAGGTATTTGTGCATAAAAGAAATGAAAGTTTGCTATTCAATTGTTAAAATCTCAATGCAGTTGCGAAATAGCGTCTCGAAACATGGACTAAATTGAACATCATTCATTTAATTTTTCCTTTTTCCAAATTTAATCGATTTGAAATAAAGGAGTAACTATTTCATAAACTTTTATTTAATTTATTTAATTTTTCCCCTTTTCAAATTTAATCGTTTTGAAGTAAAGAAATAACTATTTTTCTAAGCTTTTTATTAAGTTCATTTATTATGCACTCGCCGAGACTCGAGCCTAGATCTCTGGAATGCGCGCTACTGTTACACCACGAATGACATGCTAAAAGGAGGGAAAAATACCTTATATACTTCCCCCTTTAAAGGGCGATTTGGGATTAGGGGACTCATTAGCCAAATCCTGATGGTGACGTTCACAACGTTTCAGTTCGGGCGCCATTTTTAGAGTCATCAGATTATTTTGAATCAGAAGAGGCAAAATAGCAACCCTCAACGGGACTCACTCGAACCTTAACCTGTCGAATACGCGCCAAGTGTGCTAAAGTTACGACACGAAGACATGCTGGAAGGAGGAAGAAAATACCTTACAGTATAAAAACGTCTTTTCTAAATTGTATTTTATCAAAAAAAAAAGAGGAATGATTTCTTAAATGCTACGTAAGTTCAAAACGCAGCTTATATAAATTCAGTTTAGGAGAGTATCTCCAATATACAGGGTGTTTATAAAGTCCTGGACCCATTTTGATGTTTTATAACTCATAAAATAATAAAGATAGATTAAAATTAATAACATAAATGGTTAGATAGACTCGAAACGTTTCATGACCCTTGTCAATAAACTTCCACGTGTGCCCCCTTCGTCGCACGGAGAATATCAAGTCGATATACAATTTCACGCCACGTACCGGCAAGCATGTCGGCATCCACAGAGGCTATTGCGGTTGTAATTCATCAATGTTCGACACTCTCCTCCTGCAAAAGTTGTCCTTTACAAATCCCCAAAGGAAAAAGTCCAGCACCGTTATATCAGGTGATCTGGGTGGCCAAGGAATTGGACCTCTTCGCCCAATCCATCTTCCTGTAAAATGGTCATTCAAAGAACTACGAACGATGGTACCCCAATGAGGTGGTGCACCATGTTGTTGCAAAGAGACATGTGGCTGAAGCTCTTCTAGTTGTGGAAATACGATTATATCTTCATTATTTTATGAGTTATTAAACATCAAAATGGGTCCGGGCCTTTATAAACACCTTGTATATCAACCTACGCCGCTTACTATCTTTCGAATTACAGATAAGTTTAAAGCAGACTGAAATTTTGAGAATGTCTATAGAAATTATCAGAAATGATGCCTTTAGTAACAAGTCTAGCAAAATATAAATAATTGATGGAATCATGCCGCCAGAATTAAAGAAAATCAGTGATGTAAGAGGATCATCAAGCAGAAATTCTGAATTCTCATAAGCATTACATGCTGAAGCGCTGTCATTAGTTGCATTCTGAGAATAGTTCACAATCTCAGTAAAGAAAATAACAATTCAAAAGTGCAGTTTTGCAAGCGCTTATTTGTACATGTTCAGGAAAATGCACAGTTTTCAATGAAGAATATCCCGAGTCATCAGTCTATATTTAGTAGCAGGCATTAAAAAAAATTACTCATTTTTGTATATCAGTTTATAATCTGAAATTAATCCACATGTTAATGAACACCGATTCTATGATCCTTCAAGGCATATATATCTATAAATACTTTGAGGAGACGCTGTATTTTGGACATTCTGTACCCATATTGATTAATATAGCTGCGAAATCTCCTACTAATATCGAATACAGTGTGCTGATAACATTTAAATAAAAATACATTCCTTAATGCTCTTATTGCTACATAGCTTTTTTAAAAAACGAAACAACACTACTTTATTTTTAATAACCCTTTTTTCTTTCATTCAAAGTAAACTGATCTGCGATTACACTTATAAAAGTAAATGAAAACATTTTATTTCAAGCAGAAAAGTTTCCTTTTCTTACGAGGAAAATACAGGAAAAATGTTTTTATTTCTGTTCGATGTTGGGATTTACGCTACCTTCTGGTTAATAACTAATTTAATCCAGGTTGGGGATTCGGAAATTTGATCAGAGCTTTATCATATCACTCTAAACCATTCCTGCCTAGAGCCGTTTCTTTAAATATAGTAATTCTTACTTAATGTGATATGCATATTTTTATTTCCGTTTCGCGAAGGAAGTATTTAAAAAGAGAAGAGTAGAATAAAGACACTCAATAGTAAATAATAAAATTCTGAATGACTCTATGTATGATTTTAATGAGATTTGGAAGTTGAATAGAAATTTATACAGAAGAATATTGCCTTGACTATGAGCAAAGAAACTAAACTTTTACTATTGTATCCGAATTCGAAATTATTTCATATTTAAGAGAAACTATTTTTCTCTCTTAACTCTCCACATTTCCTTGCTTATTTCAGTATAAAATTTAAATTAAAATATCTCACTTTTATCTGTAAGTGAAGCATAGAAATATAATATTTTGAGAAAATCTTCTTCATATAGGAGATTTATATTATTAGCTGGATAAGAAATTGTAGAGACTTTAGGCATTTTTCTGAAAGCAGAAGAGATGAAAAATGAGCATTGCCCTCGCCGGGACTCGAACCACGGACCTCCCGAATACCCGCCGAGTGTGCTGACCACTACACCACGAAGGCATGCTAAGAAGGAGGGAGAAATGCTTTAGAAAGTAATTTAATCATTTTTCGGAATAAAATTAGTTGCTATGCAGAAACATCTTTAGTGTCTATTTTCCCTCCCATGTCATTCAGTTACCACAGCTGACCAAAATATTTAAATGAAAACACAAATTGCGTAAACAAAAGCATTTACTATCATTCTTGCTTGGGTTTCCCAAACAGTAGAATATTCTAGGTTAATGAAATATATATGTACAATATTTTTGATTAAACGTATTAATGCAGCTCTTGGTATGGAGGGTTTAAAAATAAATAAAACTATTTCAACTTGTAGTCTAACATATCCCGAAGCTCGAACGTAGGTCTAATTTAGGGTAACAGCCAATAAATTAACTTGGGAAGAAGCATCTGGAAGCTTTTACTCTGCTTCAGTTTAATGTTACCCAAGACAGTTTACATTTTCAGTACCTCTAAGGTCTTCAGTTAGCCACAAGTAGTTGAACTAAAGAACTAAATTTCTTTCAACGCTCTACGCTCCAGCAGAGAGGAAAAAATAAGTAGTCGTTAAACGCACACTCGTCACGTGCCAAGCCGTCAATTTAGTCGAAGTTATGCTCCTTCCGCATTTGAATTTATTCAGTCAGTAATTTACATATATTTCATCACTAACATGAATTGAAGAATACGAAATGAATGCTTGGCAGGGAAAAATTCTAAATAGATTTACTTTTCAGGAGAATTAGAAATACGTTATTAAGAACGAATATTATTATTATGAATGAAAGCTTTAATAAATATTTACTAAACTGTCGTTTCTGTAGAAATATCTTCCCTACTCAGGATTTTACATGCATGGACTGTAGTTTGATTAAAATGTTGTCTAATTACAGATCAGAGAAGAATGTCGCAAAACGCAGCTTATTTTCGAGGCGAATAGGTTTGTAATAGCTTAACTAAAATAGGGTTCCTTGAAAGCTAGAATACAGAAGAAATATGTAGTGAATACTCGATGTGTGTTGTGTGTAAGTAACAACTCTGGTGAAGGGTTATAATTACCTTTTCATTCCCACTCAAAATAGCTTTAGAGATGGCCTTTCTTGGACGTACAAGTGCAGAGACGATAGGTATTTTTCGAAGCAGGAGACATGAAAAATTAGCAATGCCCTCGCCGGGGCTCGAACAACGGGCCTCTCAAATACGCGCCAAGTGTGCTGACCAGTACACCACAAAAGCATGCCAAGAAGGCGGAGGGAAATACCTTATATAATCTCCTTTTAAAAGGAGACTGTTGATTAGGGGATCCAACCGCCAAATCCTAGCTGTGGAGAATCGTCGTCCAGCACCAATTTGTTCGGGCGCCACCGTAGAATTATTAGAATATTTTTTAAACAGATGACATGAAAAATGAAAAGTGCCCTCTCCGGGACTTGAACCACGGAAATCTCGAATATGCTTCGAGTGTGTCGACTGCTACACTACGAAGACATGCTAAGAAGGCGGGAGAAATACTTTATACAAGAAGCCTCCACTTTGGCTTTAGCTTAAAATACAAAATACTAAATTACCTGATAGGAAATAAATTAATTACCTAAGCTGCACAGAATAAAACTTGTGTTGTTAGCCCTTAACTATCAATCATTGGCGTATATTAGCAAGCAAATATTAAGTACAACCGTAGAATAGCAAGCTCATAACTAATAGCAACAATGTGGCCGAAGAGCAGAACACACTCTATTACTGAATAACTCAGAAATCAACTGAAATACTAGTTTGTTCCTGTTTCGCATTAAGGGTAAAACTGAAAACTCACTCGGCTAGGGAAATCCAGGCGGAAAATTAAGAAGTGAAAGGAAAGCCTTGTTAAAAAATAAGGTGTTCTGAAAGCTCCGACAGGGAATGCTTTTTTGCCATGAAACTTACAGTTTAAAGGAAGGATACTCGTTAAAGGTCGTACCACACATTCAAAACATTTCAATGAGAACTATTTAGTACAATATTTCTGCTTTGTCGTATAATATAAAACAGCCATTTATTGCGGAAATTAGCTTTTTATTACAAATTATGGTTAATGAGGAGGGATTCGATGTTAATAGTTGATTGGATGCTGAAAATGAACAACTAACTATTTTTTTTAGCCCAAAGGGAGTTATCCCAGAAGGGCTCTTAATTTCATTTTGGCATCTTGCGTTGGTTCACTATAAACGTCGGTTCAGTTTTCAAATTGTTGCCACCAAACAGTAGAGTCCTGTATTATATTTAAAGAAATTAAATAATGAAAAATGTGCCTAAATGTATGTATGTTTCTCTCATTGTGATAAAACAACAGTTCCCAGAGCCATTAAATTTTGAATAACGCATGTTTCCACCCGAATATACGCATCTGGAAGCCCAAATTTGGAATTTATTTTATTATCTATTTCATATTTTGTAAAACTTTAACGAATTTTTGAACTTCAAAGCGAGTAATGGCAACACTGAAAGGGAAAACAAACATTTTTATCTCCAGCGCGGGTAGCTGTCTGTGTATCGGAAATTCTAAAGATGTGCTCATTTGAAATTTATTTTGTGATATTACTGTTGAACTGAGTTTTGCGGTTTAATTGCGAAGAACATGATATTTAATAAGTAAAGGTAACCCATAAAACGTTAAAAAACGCCCCTTTGGGCGTAATGTAAAATCTGAAAGCTTTCAGATTAATTTATTTTTTATTTTATTTTATTTTTGCGAAAGGAAAAGAAGTCTCTTGTCATTAAATCAAAACAAATTCAAAGAATTCAAAAACATTGAAACAAGTGCATCTGAAAAAAAAAAAATGGATTTGCGATAGCAGCCCTAGAAAACAGACAAAAAAATTCCTAAATCCCAAATATTCTCTCAGTGAAGAATAATATGTAGAGAGAATACTTTTCTGTTTCTTAAATAATTTATAAAAAGGTGCATTTTGCTTGTTATGTTATATTCTTTTAAAAATATAGCGCAGATGCTGCTTTGCATCAGTTTAGACACATAAATATGATGTCAATAGACATGTTTTGTTACTCTCGGAAGTTTGGAAAATAATTAAACATTTCGATTAAACTGGATCTTTTCTGGCTGAACTTGAACTGCATGAAAGCTTGTAGCGCCTCAGGTGAAGAGAGGAACTTGGTAGAGCTATTGTGGACCCATCAATGAATGATGCATTTAGACAAAGCAGCGCATGGTGGGGGACGTGAGACAGTTGGATTGGTTGTAGCCTACTGTGAGGAAAATTCTTTTGAAAGTAATTTGCTTTTATCCTTACAAAATCATCTGCTAGCAACAGCTGCGAGGAGATGGTCACGTAAAAAAGAATGAAGTGCACTCTAGCGGTTTTAGCTGAAGCGGAAGTGGAGATGCTTCGTCGAGATGAAGCCGCTTTTCATTTCGATGGGGCAGTCAATACAAAATCGCCGGATATAAACTTCAGAAACACCGAAATTTTTTTCCTGCAAAAATTTTTTTTTTTTACAGAATTCAGTATCTGCTATGATTTCTTATTCAGTTTTGCATTCGTCCTTTTTACTTTTGCTTGAAGAATTACAGCCACAATTTCGATAATGTTTTTATTAAAGTTAACCACCGTAGGGTCCTAATTGTCAAATATTTAATCAATGTCCTTCATACCCTTCTAAACTTACAAGCGAATTATCGCTCAGTCTGAATTAATGTGCTAAAGACCTGAGAATGTTAAAATTAATTTATTAAATCTTTAGGTATATAAATACTCTGAGAATTTTGCATATAAATAGACTCTGACACTTGAGGATATTTGAAAAAATATAAGCTGAAAATCAAATTCGTGGTAAGTTACTCGGAGACAACAGAAAATGGTCTATCTTAAACATTTGAACTTCAACTACTGAAATTGGATAAAGCAGGAATAATCTGTAGAAGAACTGGCGATCAAACGTAATTTTCAGCCTATGCTACTAAAGTTTCTAACTAGGAGACTTCAAAACGCTCTACGTAACACTAATCATACCGAGCATTGAAAAAATTAATACTTTTTTATAAATTCCTAAATATGTGTTTCTCTAAGTCTAGGTATGCACAAAAAATCAAAACATTCACCAAATTCTTAGTATTTTTATCAATACAGCCTGTCCTAAAAAACATGATAACGATATGATCCACTGCTAATCATTCTTACTTAGGTGGAATGGAAGAAAGCATCTTAAGGATAGTCCAACATTACATTTTTTACAGAAAGTTGTTGGTTTTACTGCGCAAGTTTTAGTTGACATCTTCTTTGTCTATTTTATGGGTTTTTCACTATAACATGTTCATTTTGAAGCTTTAGGAAATCATTATTAGTTTGTTGAACACCCAGTTTTCTGCAATATGGTTTCTTGGAATAGAAAGTTCCCATAGGCATCTGTTATGTATCTTTGAAAATCACGCAGGCTCAGCATATCATCACTAAATAACTGATTGAGCTTCCATGAAGCAACAAATGCTGTTTTAAACGTATTAACAAATAAATGTCTTCACCCTTTCTTTCCTTGAATTGAAATAATACAAGCTGCTGTATAATTATCAAATAGGTGGAAGTCTTTTTTATAGGATACAATACACATTGGTTTCTTTACCAATGTTTATCTGATTTCTGCCGCTTTTACTCTTCTTTCTACGCTTTATACACATTTTGTTTCTTCGAAATTGGACATTACTGAAGCAACACGACTGTCATTGCATCGAACAGCTGCAACTTTCATTTTTTGAATCAAAACTGCTACCTGAAAAGCCGCTTTCCATTTCTGACATTGCTTTAGAGCGTGTAAGTGGGCATTTAGACAGATTGTGTTCTCTAACAGTACCTGTAACGAAGAAGTTTTTATTTTCAAGAAGGGATAATAATTCATGGGAAGTAAATAAATTATCCATATAAATCTTTTGCATCTTAGGGTTTGTAGTTAATGTCAGCGAATTTTGGGCAACTGTATGAGATAATGGCTCGTTCATGATTTTCTTAGTTTGTTTCTTCTTTTGTGTCTTTAGATTTCGATCCTTCTCTAAAATTTGAGCATGCAGAAATGAGGGAAATTTTGTTTACTTCGATGAATTTCAGCATACAAACGGACTTCTTGAGTCAATGTTTGAAACATTCACTCAAACCCTTCCCCCAGATTTCACACACCTGTCTGTCACCTGATGTGCACCTAACAGCTAGACTAAAGTGTCTGGGTTAGTTGTAAAATAGCAGTGTTTGGAATTTAACAGAGAAAGAAAGAAATATCTACACTACAAACCGATGGGGATTTGTTAATAGTGGATTTTACCGTCGTCCTATTTTTAAGACAGTTAAAAATGCAAGGAAATTTTATCTTTTAGTTAAAATTGTTTATAATGTTTTTTATTGGTATGAAATTATGCAATATTATCTCACTAAATTTATATGCACGTTTTTCTTGGAGCTCAGAATTTTAATAAACTTGCACGTTGGAAACATAAGCAAAACATTCTGCAAAAATCCCTATTTTTAAAAATTAATAAAATGTATCTAAATTAATTCTAACTTGCGATAAAGGCAAATATGTAATTAAATGACTCTTAAGCAATAAATCGGCTTTAATTTGAATTTAATTATTTCAAAGATTTTATACAAAGACCCTTTATGTGCGCTGTCCTATTTTTAGGACGATGAGGAAATATGGGTTAAATTCTCTAAAATCTAATTTGCATTATGGTGAGGTCTTTGGAGAAGATAAATAATAATAAATGTTTTCAATCACAGTAACTACTTGATTAACATAAAATACCTCATAACCGTATCGTTGCATTTTCCATAGTTGCATTCATATACACTTCAACGTAAGTACTATGTTTTCGTACATATACAATGTTTTTGTTCCAGCATAATGCACGTTAAAACTTATTTCAATATTTTGTCATTATTTAAGTATTAATTTCATTTTACTTGGGTATTCTTGGTTTATACAGAACGTAAAAATAATGCACTTATGTACTCTTAATATACTTTATGTACGTATTACTGCATGTTATGCAAGTTTGAATACGCATATACGTATGATTTTCAACAGCGAAAATATGTCACTGGGGGGGGGAATTTTCATATGCGAACCTTTGCTTCTTATCGCACAAAAAATGCAACAGATTTTAATAATATCATTTCAACCTAAATATAACTCTTTTTCCAAATACCAGACACATTATTAGTTAAGATGATGTCAGGAATAGTCGAACTCGATTGTCACATAGCCGTTTTATTACAAAAACCTGCCCAAGATTCGTTGAACGTAGGGGCTAAATTACATCTTCGAAAAACGACGAAGTCTCAACCTTAGATTTGAAAATCACCCCTATGAACGAATTCAAACTTCTCACACACCCTCTTTTCTTACCATCATCCTCTTGAGAGGACCATTGTCTGGATAATAATTTAGATGCCTCTAAGCCGAAAATACGCTTACAAATGTCCATACGTTCTCCAATGCTTTCTCCACGATTCGAACAGGACTCTGGTTATGGTGGCTAATGTTTTTAATACAATGCCATTAATGAGCCTTCGAGAAACTATAATTAGCCGTTTATCCCAAGAAGTCACTACAATTTATTATAGCATTTTCTAAGGAAGTTTTCTAAATTTGCCGTATAAAACGAAATTTGATACATCACATGACTACCATTTGTTACCATTTTAGGATCGAGATTATTTTCCTGCCGAATTAAAGTTTAAATATGGAATAATGATAATCATGACTAAACTAAAGCCTCCTTGGACATTCTTGAATAAATGACGAATAAGAACAAATTTGTAAAATAAATCATTGTAACAGTTTACTTATCTTTTACACAACACTTATAAATAAAATATTGAACTACATAAAAAATACGTTCCTTGTTTAATTAATTCTGTATTTATTCTACGCATTATCAGGTGTAGAAAGCTGTATTTTTTGTTTTAGTGTAATTTGAAACTACATTTTATTTTAAATTGTTTCATTATTCGCTAAATAGTAAATGTAATGCGTACAAACTGTTTACTAGGAAGATCGGTATTTCTAGAAATATTAATAACAGGTAACAATATATAATATAAATATTAATGAAACATAATAAAAAATATAATAGGTAGAAAATGTTAATTATGAGTTCTTTGGGGTATTAGTGCAAACTGGCACATTTCAGGTTTCGGGCTAATATAGGAGATGAATTTAAAAAATAATAATCGGTATTAATAACAATATTGTACTCTGCGCTTAAGAAAGGGACAGTTTTATATCTCTCGTTCTACTGGGCCAATTGACGAAATTCAAATTACGTTTCTCATGTCTCGAAAGCGCAATTCAGTATATATATATATCAGATTTATATATAGCATCATTCTAACATAAGTATTTTGACACAAAATCGGGGTTTTTCTGAAATGACATGCTAGTATGTTTTTCCATATTTCGATTCTACGAATCGAATTAGGCCTAAACATTAAAATTTGTAACATTTGGTGCAAAATTTACGGAGAAATTAAAAAAATTATCTTGGCTTAATTTTTTCAGTTTTCGGCAAGAATAATTTACTTGGCGAACTTCTTAATTCATAGCAACCTATTTTCCTTTTCTATTTTTCATTGCAGACGAGCGGAAAAAAAGTTATGGTTCCTAATTTCAAATATTTTTAAAAAGGTGGGTAAACCACATTCGCGTTATTATCTCTTTAAAGAAATGTTCCAAATTTCAAAGTGCGCAAATATATAAATTTTATATATCAAATATATCTCTGGAAATTTTGAATAATAAATCTATTTTTTTGCAGGTATGTTTAGAAATACATCTACTTTAAAATGATGGCAAAACTTCTGCACGTTATAATTAAAAATGTTTTTTGAAAAATTATTCAAAAATACAAATTTAAAAAATAAATCATAACAAATGAGCGAATTTTATTGGGAGTGAACCTAATTTTCGAGAATATGAAAGATGGAATTATGTGAGTTTATTAAAAAAGAGATATTGATAAATATATATCAATTTCAATTAACATTGAGGAGCTAATATTTTGAGAGCTAACTCTTTAAAAACAGCTCGTGGGAGTTTTACAAAATTTCTAGTTTGGCATAATTTGAGTGGTGGAATCGAAATATGGAAAAAAATTGGCATGTCAGAAAATGTCCAATTTTGTGTCAAAATACGTGTATTGGCACAATGCTATATGTAAATATAACACATATCCTAAGTCACGCTTTCGAGACGTGGAAAACGAAATATGAATTTTGTGAATCGGCCCAGTAGAACCGGAGATGTAGAACTGTCCTCTTTTTTTCTTTTCACTTCTTTTTTTTTCTGCTCAGTGTGCTTAAATTTTTCGAGATTATTAGACTTGTCGAGACGAGAAACTTGAGAAATAAATCATGCTTTTAGTACACTCAAACCGTGGTTCATTCTCTTGCTAAAGCGAATATGTTAACGATTTTCCCAACTACCGCACCCACTACAGAGGGTTAAAATTTTCTTTTTCCCCCTCACTTTAAGGCGGACTGCAGAGAAGCACGAAATCTATTCAATGAGATAAAACTCATAAGGGTCAGAAGCAAAAACATAAGAAAATCAACCATGCTTTTTTGGCAGGAATTCGAACCACGGATTTTCAGTTTGTTTACTTGAGATGCTACTCAGTTACATCCTGAAAGCATGCACGAGGAAATACGATAATTCTTTACATACTATTACGGTACACGCATATCATCAACATTACCACGTAATAATAATCATCATTATCTTTACCAATATATAAAAGATTGTTTTAATATGTATAAATTAATATTTAAGTCATGAAAATTTAAAATTTCCTTACAATTGTAAACTGTGCTAAGGCTGTAACTTTAGTATTAACCCAATGTTAAACGTATTTTTACATACAGCTTAACAGAGATATACGGTTATGAACTTGCAGGATGAGTAGAATGCATACAGAACTACTCGGAATCCGTAATGCTTTCTTGACGAGATAGATGGCATTGGCGCATTAGTCCAAGAGTTCTCGCAAGAAAGCTTCATTTCACATACACACGCAGAGTTAGAAGGGTAGGTGGTTATACGAACTCGCGGTTAGTCAATATGCATCTGATTAACAGGGTCACTTAAATATTAAACTAGACGGCTCTAGATAGTCCCATGCATTAGCCTGCTCGATCGTTGGACTCAATCATGTTTTGATTACTTCTAATGATAAATAGAAAAACTGGCATAAAAAAATCTGAAAGGTGTCAGATTTTAAATTACATCCAAAGGGGATTTTTTAACGTTTTGCGTGTTATCTTTATTTATTAAATATCCTGTTATTCGCAATTAAACCATAAAATTCAGTTCAACAGCAATATCACAAAATCTTTAGAATTTCCGATACACAACTGCGCTCGCGTATTAAATAAAACCGTTTATTATATATATATATATATATATAACGAATTTAGCGAATTTAGTAATTTTCCCTTCACATGTTGTTAACGAAGAAACTATTAGCAGAATTTCATGAATTACTCTTGTATCTGTTCTTCTGTAATCAGATGGTAGCAGTTATAAGCATGGAATATAATACACAGTATATACAACAACATAAATAATAACGAAAAATAACGTTATCAATAACAGTAGCAGAGCCATGGTCATTCTTCACTAAAATGATTGATTGCTTAACGGTTGGTTGTTCCAACTAAATCTGTTTTAAACTCAGATGTTCGGATTCTGCCTCATATTGATGAGAAAATTCTCCAGTGTGTTAGTTTTATATACCTGTACTCATTTTGTATACTAATATAGTAGTCTCTGCTTATGCAGCTGTTGTGAGCTCAGCAATTCGGTGATGAGTTAAAAACCACGAAACTTTGTTAATACTTTAACTGCTATAAGCTTCTTTTGTGGGAGTAATTTTATATTTTATTTACCTATGTTTTACTGTTTTATTACGTTTTTCTGTGTGTGGGGAAGACATTTGATTACATTTTGGAAAACCCCTCTACTGAATATAGTGGCATCATTGAGCCTGAGTTCGAATAGTGAAGAAAGCAAGGATGTTTGTAAATATACAGTGTGTGTAAGACATAGGGGGCAACTAAAATACTGGCAACCCAAAAATCCTCTCAAGAGGATGAGTGATAGCAGAAGAGGGATGGAACATCCTGGAATCTTCCTCCCGTGTTTTCTATCAAAATTGGAAATAGAAGTTGCCCATTCTTGCGGATGTAAAATAAGTTACACCTTAGGCAACGTACTGGGTGATACGAAGACTAAATGACCCATTATTGTGGATATAAAATTTCAAAGACTGCATTAACTTGGAAAGTCATTAGGTTTGTAGAATAACGAAAAGTAAAAATTGTGCAGTGTCCTTGTCGAGACTCGAACATTTGGTTAATATCAAGTGCTTTTTACTTACATCCCAAATGCAATCGCCAGAGGAAGAAATTCTTTATAGTCTCTCCCATTTAAAGGACGACCTGGGAAAACGAGATACAGTGGTCAAATACAGGCGATAACGAATTATTTTCAACCAATTTTATGTTCGGACAAGAATTATAGAAAACAATATAATTTTCTGTAACCAGGAAACTGAACAAATCCACAGTACCCTTGCCAGAAATTGAATTCAGAATCTTCCATATGCTCACCGGACGCGCCTTCCAATTACACATCAAAGAATTGCAGTGAGGAGGGGGGAAATTCGTTAGTAAATTGCTTATTCTTTGAAAGACCAACAATATTTTGGAGTCAATATAGGGACCTTTTCAGCCTTTTTTTTTTGAGGTAAATGTATTAAAGTACTCAGTTTATGTAAAGAAACTATAGTTTCCAAAATTCTGAGTTTTAACTATTTCAAAAGCAATAAAAATTTATATCTAAGTCCAGTTATCTGAAATCAATATGTTTGAAACTTCAGTTATTCTGACCTCTTATGGCTAATTTTAGAACAAATGCATATGAAGTACGAATGCGAGGTAAAGTTACGTTGTTATTTTTTTACTTTCATATTTTTAATTTATTGGGTATTTTTAGGAAGCTATTCAATTACTTAGTTGAATGCATACGATACTGTGCATTGTCTGAAAAGTTTTGACAATTTCTAAGCTCTAAAGATGGAAGAAAGTTACCTAGTATATAGTATAGCTATTATTGTCTGTTTAGCAGTAACAAATATCGCTTTTTTAGAAATCGATTAAAAAACATAAAAACTATAATAATTTCAATTTACTGAAGAACTTTTTATCTTACGAAATACAATGTAATCGTAATGAGTTATTTTCTGGTAGTAATCATTTCATATCACGAAATAAATCCTTTCTAGTATCAAAAAAATTTTTCAAAAAGTGTATTTTATTTATTTTGAGGAAATATTGAGTTTCGAGAAAATAATCTGATTCCATTTTTCAAATGTAAATTTTTTATTGAATTAATGTGATAAGAAAAAGATAATGTATTTGAACAGAAATTGCATGTGTGATATATAGAAAAATAGCTATCAGTTATTCGCAATTTTCGATTGTATAGATATCTTGTTATAATTAAATTATTTGGTACTCTAAAGTATATATTTTCTAAGTATAGCATTTCTGCTTGGATCTTATATTTGTCTAAAAGATATCTAATGACGTTTATTTTCAATGTATGGTTTTCTCCGACTTGAAGTCGATTTGGGATTAGGTCTCCCTTCTGAGCTCATGGCAAAATCCATCTTTAAATAACGTTTTGAATTAAATTTGATCTTTTCAGATTAATCAAGAAAAACAAAACTTTAAAAAAACTACAAAACTACAAAACTTTTAAACTACAAAACTTTCTTTAAATTCCAAAAAAGTAATTTCCTAGTGAAAGGATCATAATCATATCATATATTTTACAAACGAATAGGTGGCAAAGTTGAAAAGAATGTACACAATAAATGAATGAGGCTGAATAAACAATACAATGAGGCTGAATAAACATTGAAGCTGCGCATATGGTAACAAGAAGTCTGCTTGAATATTTCATTAGTTCACAAGACAGAATTCGAGGAATCAGAATTTTCAGATCAAACTATTACTAGTTTCACTCCGCCTGCTATGGCTTGTGCGTAAAAGACCGCTAAATATGAACATTTCTTCTTGGGTTAATTTTCCAGCAACTGTGATGGCATTAACGCTAATAATGGGTTGAATGAAGGTACCCTAATTCCCATGACGGCGTAACTGATAATCAAGCTAGCTTCTCTTAGGAAGTCATGCATTAAGGTATACTTTTAAATCAGAAGACATTTGAGTGCTTAGTAATAATAAATAAACTTCTCTAATCAAGAAGCATTAACTATTTGAATTTTTAAAATTACATTGCTGTTGCTCTTCCTAATTTTTGGCAGACACTAAATTAAAATGTTCAGTCATACCTTCTAGGTGAAGAAAGAAAGTAAATATTCTTGCTTTTATAGCATATGTTCTTAGCACTTAATTATGAATTCTTATACTTTGTTCTCATTAGTTGATTATCGCTGAATTTAAAGACTCAGCTAATATTTTTCATATAAATTAAATATTTTTAAATGATAGAAACTCACAATTGCATAGAAAACACTGTTCATTTGATTGCTTTCTTGAGTATTATTTTTTCTAACACTCTGGTATCCGTATTCTGTTCAAATTCATGTTTATAGATTAGTCAGAATTTCTTATTATAACAATTTCAGAATGTTATTTTAGAGAAACAGTAATATGCGTGCTTACAAAGATAAGAACATTTTATGAAACTTTGCCCTCCATCTTCCTAACGATGTAAAGTCTTACGTCTTGTGGAATTCCAAAATCATATACAGTGGAACCTCGTTAAGTCGAATCCCTCGAAATGCTGAAAGGAATGTTCCGTATATGACCAACATTCATAAAAATTACGCGTTTTAGAAGACTACAGCTTTTCTGTCATTTTTTCTCCAACCAATAAAATTCGCATTTCTATAAAGATCAAATTCCGGATATGAAACCCTTTGATATCCTAAGTAGTATGAGTATCCTTAGAAGTAATGAGTATTCTTAGTAGTAATGATTATTCCTTAGTAGTGTGTATTTTTTAAGCAGCTAACTCCAAACCTCATCGTTTTCCCAAAGTATTCCACAAGACTTATAGAAATAAGTAACCAGCACTGTAATATAAAGGAGAGGGTAATACAATAATAACACATTAAAATAATGCATCATTTCTAGATGTGGAGAGAATAAGGAATATATATACTAATAAAAATAGTACTATAGTAAGAATAATAAAATATAATACTATAAAGGCAAAAAAATACTACAGGGAAGAAAAAATGAATATAATAATACTATAAGTATTAATATTATAATAACAATAATACTCTAATAAATAAATATTCTTTAATGTATCTTTAATGTTTTTATTTGGCGTGTTCTTTTTGTTATAATTAATTTAATGAATTTTCCTATTGCTCTCTCGAAGACGTTTCTTTGAAACCACTTTATCTAGAATTTCCGATTCCAGAGTCTCGGCAATGAAGTAATTGAATCCCTTTTACCCGAAAATACGGGGTCTTCTCAGTGGCCTTGTATTTTGTCAATGGGTAACATCGAAACTTTAATCATCTGGGGTTTATCTTATTTTGTTTGTTTTTACATTCCATAATATCTGTGTGTTTTGAAATATAAGGTACGCAACAACAAGATTTCTGCAGAAAATCCTCTGTGTTCTTCAAAACTCCAGTGCATTGATGATCATTAAATGCATAGCTATTTACAATTTTCAATTTCATAATTTCGTTTACTATTTCTCTATGTTCTAAAATCCAAAATATCCAGAGTCTGTAATTAGTGTTACCACCTGAAGTGTCTTCTGCAGTCTTCCAGCTCCGATCAGTCAAAGAGAACTATATAATTTCAAAGGAGAACTATTACTTTAGAAAGCGAAAAAGCGTTAAAAAAGAGAAACTCAAACGACTGAACTTACTACTGATCAAGATCAAAAACACAGTTTTAAACCAGGGGAATATTTTTTAGATATGATATCCCGAAATTTCCTTTGAAGATCGTTTTAGAAGAAGACATTTCAACAATTTCAACATGCTTGATTCTAAGAGATGCAGAAACTATAACAGATATAAGGACTCCATTAGACTACGATGGTGAAGTAAAGTTACATGAAGATTATAAAATGTGTTAGTTAAGGATCCAAAAATTGTTAGCACAATGCACAAATTTTAGAGTCTTTTGAGAACACTAGCTCTGAATTATTCGCTTCGATTGCTATTTCATAGTAAATTGCTCATTTCCGAAAAGACTTAAACAAATGCTAAAATTAACGGGTTCTTTTGTAAATTTTTTGTTTAAAAGCTAAGATTTGAAATTTGATATTTTGAATATTTCTGATTTCTATAAATTTTTACTTTGATAGACACTTCAATGTTGTTACTTCTCTCTCTCGTTTATGATTATAACGCACCTCGTGGTCATCATCTAGCACTTGTTTTTCACCTCATTTGAAATTGTAGTTCAAGACAGCGTTCATTCGTGCAATTTATACAAGTGGAAAATGCTGGACATACAAATGAGAAAAACAAAGCTAGGATTCGACAATATTCTGCATTTGTCGTTATCATGGTTACGAGGCAATCAATGAGGAAAAATTACTTTGAAGTGTTCACTTTAAAATAATAATATATTGTTACGAATTTTACATTTATTTGGCTATTTACTTAGAATTGCTATTAAAATTCCTTTTTATTTCCCCGTGCAACGCAGACGATTTTTGAAGAGAAAGCTACGTCGAAAAAAATAGCAATAAAAATAAAAGCTAATTTTAATGCTTAAAAAATAAATATCTCGTAATTACTGTTGCCATCCAGAAAAATCTAGAAATATCGTGATTGTTCTACTGATAATTAAAAAGCTTATAAAAGCCGAGGTGAAACACCTCATCTCAGTTGTTGTTGCTGCTGTTATACTTGCAGCTGTAAAAAGCGAACTCCTGTTTGTTTACTTAATGCTGTATTGATTGTAGCGATTTCGCTGTGAGATAGAATTATTTTATCTGTTTTGAACTGAGTTTTTGCTAAACGTTTGAGATATTGTGATATTGTGCGAAGATCTGTGAAGAAATATTTCAGCATTTTAATTTATTTCTTGTGGAAAGAATAAATTTTTGTAAACTTTTTAACGACTTGTGCATTCAGTATATAACGAACCCGTACGCACGTAACAATATGTTTGTTTTTAAAACTTTTGTACGCATTATTACACAAAAATGTGTCATAAATTAAATCTAATTGTACCGAAAAGTATTTATGTCCATTTTTTGTGTGTATATGGTAGATCTGAGATATCAAGGTTAGCATGTAGCATATGCTTTACAACTGTAGAGTACTGGTTATCTTCCATTCTTTTAAATTTCAATTATTAATTTGTAAAAAGGCAATTTTGCTCAATCAAGAATTATAATTAAGGATTTTGACCACTCTCTTTATGGCCATTTTAAAAGCAGTCAGATAAAACTGTGAACTTGAAAAGTTGCTATCCTGTCATAAACAGCATGTGACGGTATAATCGGTTCATATTTCCATTGTTCCATCCAAGTTCCAAAGCGGAAATCGAGAGGAGGAAGCGTTTGCATATTTAGATTTTTTTAAAATCTATTCTGTTTTAAAACACTGATAGAATGTTTCATACAGTGCATTGGATAGAATATTAAAAATAAAGATAAACAAGAAGAACTTCTGTTGACTTTTATTTTGGAACTTGAATACACAAAGAGTGCCATTGTGAACCGATTACAAGTCAAAATTTTAATTTTTGATAGAAACAACGACATTTTAAGCAAAGAACTTCCTCTGATTCAGACTGATAGCAACAAATGTTTACGAAATATTTAATAAAGATAACAAATTTCGTGAACGTTTGAGTAATAATGGCCTTTAATTTTATTCGAAATACAATAAATTGATATTCTGAAATAAAATAAGGCATCATTATTTGAAAAATTGTACTTTATCTCACTGAATTTAATTAATGTTTTGTACTTAATTAAACTGACTCTTTTTTGAATTTTATAAGCGAAACATATGGGTCTTCCTAATATATATAAAAATTAAAAATTCCCATATGACATTATGGAGAATGCATATAATGTTTTTAAATTATGGTTAGTTCACTTTGCTTTTAGCAAAAAATAAACAATAAAAACACATGGCATTGTTTAAAAATTGTTTTTCATTTCGTTTATGTTTTACTTTACATCTGCTTTTGAAAACTACCGAAACAAAAAACGATTCAACAGTAAAAAATATACCGCGCTGCAGGAGGAAAGGTAACATATGGTAAGGAAAGTATAAACGATTGACCTTTTTTTCCCACATAAATCAGTTTACGACAAATAAAAAATTCAAACCATTGCCAAAAGATTGGCAACACATCGTTAAGCGCTGTAGATAGAAAAATGAGATTGCTGGAGTTTGAAAATGGCTTTTTCTATTGATATCTATAATTTGGACAAACGTACAACCATAGTCTTACAATCTGTCGCGAAAATGGTTTTTCAAATGTTGCGCGTTTTAAAAAAAAATGTATCTGAGCATTTTTGCAGCCGAAATGAAAAGGCCGTGAATATCTTTATATAGTTTGTTACAATACGTTGTTTTTACGATATAATTCAGGGGAAACAATTTGATTAATTAAACTGTTCTCAAATAAATGGAGTAGAAAATATGCTTGCTGTTTATTGAATGCATATTTTCTTCCTGAGACTGCGTTTTATTTAATTATTTGCATTTATTAGCCAATTTCCCCCCTACCTTTGAAATCTTTTTCTTTTTTCAATTCACTAGTTAATTCCTTTTCCAATCTGATTATTTGTAACTATACATGTTTTAAAAAAGGTTTTTTTTATTGGACATATATTTTCTTACGTTTTGTTCCATAAGCCTTTACTTAGCAATTAATTCCTAAATATATTAGCTTCTGTTTGAAATTCTTTATCTTGTTCTTCTTAAATTTCAGCCGTTCTTTAAGGGTTTTAAGTAATGAAAGTTATTTCTGTTAAAAGTAATTTTTCTACGGTTTCAATTTTTACATCGATTGTACAAATGACTCCGAAAACTCGCACACTGTGGTAATATAAAGACAAAATTAATTAAATCAAAATAGAATATATTTAAGTATATAACTTATTATAAATGATGATATATTCGGAGAAATGTCTACAGGAAATATGTATTATTTAATGATCGCAATACTGATAAATGGAAAGCTAAGCCGAAGATTCAAAGCAGGAAAGTTAACCCTAAGCAGTTAAAGGGATTCTATTTAAAATCCCCATTACCGAAATATGGATGATAGCTATATCAGCAGAATAAAACACTTTAAATGATTGCTTAAATTTCAGAAACAGAAAATTTTCTCTGGTTTGATCAAATTGCTTTACCTGAAACACTTTTGATGCTACAGAAAACGACAAATACCATTTTAAATTTTTATGTGAACCTCCGACCTCCCAACCGGATAGTGGTTAGAGACGCGCTGATTGCTGTACCGAAGGGCCCGAGTTCGAATCCCGGAGAAGGGAAGGGTGTTTGGGAACGTATAGCGTCCGTGCGGCATGGGGAGGCTAAATATGCGGAGAGCCGAAAGTCCTCTCGAGAGGTTGTGGTAGAGGAAGAGGGGTGGGAGACCTTTGGACCCGTCTCCCCGGGGCTCTCCATCAAAATTGGGGGGGGGGAATGAACAAAGTCGTACAATCACCTATATGGTGCTGAAAGCTCTTGCCAATGGTAAGCGCAATCTCGCTGTCCTTGCCGCGATGCATTTCGTGGGCCTATTCTGATGTTACCGTCAAGTAAGTGACATAAGTCACAACAGCAAAAATATTTGGACTTCGGATTTTTTTTTTGGCTTTGACAAATTTTCAGATTTTTTTTCGGCAGTTTGCCGCCACAATGCTTCGGTCTACCATGAAGCACCATGTCAGATTTCATTTTCTTTCAATTATGGTGATCATACTATTTGATAAAATAATGAACCAACCAGTTAAAGCGGAATGTTCATAATTTAATTAATCTGACTATTAAATTAATTTTTTCGAATAAATATGCATTGTGATTTTTAATAATTTTACACAAAATCACAAATCATCTTGTCTAGTATAATACATTGTTTTATTTTTTTCATGTTATTTGGAAGCAATTTTTTTTTGTGAAGATATCAGCTACAATTTGTCGTGTACCATCATCTTATTGATTGTAAATTAAAGGCGACTAGACGAACTACGTGTACTTAAAAATTTTCTTTTTGAGAAGTAATCAAAGAAAGAAAAAAGCATTAATCCTAATATAGTTATAAGCGCAGGAAGAAGGGGCATTCAGAAAAAAATATTAAATTCTTAAAAGAAGTGAAAGAACAGGAAATGCAGAAGGTAAATGAGTACAAGAAAAACAAACTTCAATTCAAACGGATGCTAATTTAAGCAAAATGCTTTCAACGATTGAAAATTACCGCTTTCTTTAACTATATTTTATTCTTCGTTCTGTCGCATTTAAAGAAGGCAGTCGTGTTAAATAGTTGAAAGTATTTCTGCTTATATAAAATGGTCTTTCTAGTTCTTACTACTTTCCTAGGACTCGGTTTTATTTCGCATATAATTTTTTCTCAGTTCCCAACCGGAAATTAGTCAGTTGTTCATGCGGAAGGACAATGATGCACGTCAGAATAAAGATTTCCATCACTAAAAATGGCTATTTAATAATTCTTTTAATGATTTTGGTAGTTAGTATAAAAACCTTTGCCTCATTTTTCTTCTTGGTAAGTTCTCAGTATAGGGAACAAATTAAATGACTCTTGTTCCGGAACATGATTTAAAAGAAATACTGTTAGCAATAGTTTTAACAAGTGAGGTGAGTTTTCACATTGGTTTTCATGTCTAACTACCGCTACCCACTTTAAGTTTACGCAAATATATTTCACAATATTAAGCCGAAGTCACTAAACGTACAGTCACGTAATTTAAATTAGGCACTTCAAGGTTTTCCAATACTTCCGAGTTTAAGATCCTAACAAGTATTCTCTTCACAGCATAGCACGTACTTTTTCACGCCTTAAAAGAAGCGAGTTAGTCGAAACGAAAATCAAGGGGAAAAACAATTAGAAGATTCTGACATCTGTCGCAAATGTGTTTACTATGATTACGATGCAAGACGAACTTGAAAAGCCTAAAGAAACCTATAGATATGTTCGCACACGGAATTTTATAACATTCTTTGTGGGATTACTCAAGAATTTGTTTTCAACAAAGGAAAAAGATTTTATTTCGTATGACTAAGCCAGCAAATAAGCTACACCTCTACTTGTTTAACCTCTTTTACTTCCGACGAATCCTTGTCTTTGCACTTGACTAAGAAGTCTAAGCACTGAAAGAATGCAAATAGGAGGTAACATGTGCAATCAGCCGATAGATGGTATTGTAGAAAAGCCACCGATAGATGGCGCACGATGGTAATCGAGAATTGGGAGTCGAGAGAATGTGAGCGAGGTGATGAATATTCCTGAACTGTGATGTAAATATATGTAAATATTTAGTGTATCAATAAAAGAGCTAGACTCAAGCTAGACTCATCCTGAAGAATGAAAGGTAATCACAACTTACCACTAACCATCCTGATAGATCAGATAACACATGTAACTTCAAGGTCTTGTATTACACATAAACACTTATCAAAATTTATCCAGCTCTATTCGTGGGATCTTAAAAATACTAATGTTTAAATGTGTACACTGTAGTAAGAAACCTCAATGCTTATGGAACACGATTTCAGCTTCTAGCCTTCTACTTATTTCAGTTCGAAATATGTAACCAAGCACAGAGCGACACACATCAGATTCAAGAAATAACTAACTATCTACAAATTGCAATCGTTTTTTTAATATATAAATTCTCTCGTAATTTACGCTCAAACTAATTTCCTTTTTGATGCCGATTGGCAGACGAAATGAAATATAGCGGATAGACTAAAGACAAAAAATAAGGTGTTAGACTAAGTCTAACATTTTAAAGCTCTTGGCTTTAAAATGTTAGGCTCTTGTGAAAGTTGGCTACAATAAACCTAACAAATTTTAGCGCTGAGGAAAGAATTGAAGGTGGATCCCACAAATAGAGATTGATCTCTTGAAAGTTAGGAATTTAAATTACATTAACTACAATAGTTTATGAAAACTGAAAGCAGAGCTTAACGAATTCTAATGAAATCTCATATACTTCGCTTAATTCCCCAGAGGCGCAATAGATGCCTCAATGATCTCAAACTTTAACCTCGTTTTGAAACTGATGATGCCCACATATCTTTCCATAACATGCGTTTCTCTTTTTTTACTGTACAGCAATTTATATTTAAAAGGAAACGCTCAAAAATCTTTTTATGTTACCTGAGTAATACGTGTTAGGGACTTCCTACCATTTTAATTCATGTAGATTCAATTTACAATATAACCCAAACGACAGCAATAGAAATTTTCTGTTTCTACTTCGAAAGTTCTCTAATGCAATTTATTGGATAAATTTAACAGAACTGAATTATATGTTTAGATGATGCACTCAAGTGGAATTCATAGGAATTGAGAGAATTCAATTAAATGAAGAGAATAACACAGCCGATACTTGCACAAAAGGCCAAGCGGGCGAAATTGGTAGGAATTTGGAGTATTCTGAATTAAATTCATTGTCCTTTACCATATCTTTAATTTGGTATTAACTGGATTATATTACACAGTTCACAGTTTTAGCTCTGTTAGATTCAAGGCAGTACTGCTAGAATTCAAAATATGCAAATGAAATTAATAAAAATGCTACAGAAGTATGAATAAACGTTTTGCTATATAATCAACCAAAGCAAAATAAATTATAACAAAATGATGAAAAAGGATTTTATTGAAATATTTAAAGAGCTGAAACAATTTTGAAGGATTTGAAGCTTTAAATTAATCCCTGGTGTATTTAAAATTTAAACATTTAATTTACACTTCTATTATTTTATTTTCCTTGAGAAATATTATCTCCTATCGGAATGGAAAGAGGATTTAAAACTTCCCTTATGGTTGTTCTCTTGAACAACATCGTTTAGTAAATAAAAATGATGTATAGAAATTTTACGTTGTTTTAAATATTTTAATCTCGTTAAAAATTCAATTATCCGTACATTCTCATGAATATTTTAATGTACTGTAAGCTGGGAATAACTTGATGGTATGTAAGCAGTTTATAATACTTGAAAGTTAAAGTGTTCATACGTTAACTTGTTATGAACATTCGCCTTTATCGAAACTGAAGTATTACAGAGATAAAACTCGCGCTTATGGGCCAGACCTTATAAATGTATCTTATCAATTGCTTTTGTTAGATGCATTCAAACTTTGTAAACGCAAATTTTCGAATTAAAATTTAAAACTGCAGTACAAAACACTGCGTTTATGAATAAAAGAATGAAAGAACTGAAGCGGTTCCCAATAATTTTAAAATTTATATACGTATATATATATATAAATTTACTTTAACTTTCAAGTATATTATATATATATATATA
>KK117931.1:468031-491127 GCA_000611955.2 Stegodyphus mimosarum
TACAGAATAGATAGATAGATAGATATATATTATATAAATAGATAGATATTTAGATAGACAGACAGATATTTATATATATAGATAAATAGATAGATAAGTAGACAGATATTTAGGTAGATATATAGTTTACAGAATAGATAGATAGTTTTCTAGATAGGTAGATAGTTTTCTAGATAGATAGATAGATATTATATAGATAGATAGACAGATATTTAGATATATATATATATATAGAGAGAGAGAGAGAGATAGATAGACAGATAGATAGATATTTAGATAAATAGATAGACAGATTAATTAAGATAGGTTGTTTTATTGGAAAATTATGGCCCGTTCCTTGAAAACAGTCGAAAACTTTGCAACAGAGCCACAGAGCCACGTTGGTCCAACAGAGCTACGGTCTTTCTCGAAAAGGACCAAAGCGTTTTCAAATATTTGTTATTTTTTATGTTTCTTTTGTTTAAATTTGATTTATATTCTTCATGTTTGTTAGTTTATCGTTTGTATGGTATTAATAAATTTAATTAGCGTTTGATAATTCATTGAATTTCGAAATTATTGCATGCATAATTAATAATAGTAAATATGTTTTAAATTTTGACTATATACATACATACATATATATATATAAATCAAGTTAAAAATTAAATTTTAAATATTTACCTAAACGTTGTCCTTAAATTTGTTAAACCTACATTATGCTTAAATTGGGAAATTAAACGCAATGAACTTTTAAACTAACTTCTCTCTAACATTCCTGTAGACTAAGAATTTTTGAAACGAAACGTACTCAAAATCAGCTATACTCTCGAATCAAGGATCTGATAAATAGGCTACCACTTACACTACGAAACCTCTAATAGGGGAATGCGATAATTTCTCTCATTGTTTCGAATGGATTTCTCATGTTTTCACATTTTTTAAAAAAAATTGTTTTCTCCAAAAGTTCTAAAACATAAACAAGTTGCAAAACATACCTAAAAGGTTTGTTACAATTCTTCATGTACGAACGGTTAAAGTTTAACACACAATACACAGCTACTTAGAAACAGAAACACTTAAACATGTACTACAAGCAGATAAATTCAATTTCCAGTCAACCTGTCCCAAGCCATTATGATTTTAATTTTAAATAAGAAAATTAATTTAAGAAATCTCTTTACAAAATAAGCCAGGCACACAAGGAAAGAACTGAGGAAAATAATAATAACAGAATTAAGAAATTAAATTCTCGGCGAGTTGCCACGATTTTCTTTGTCAAAAGTACAAATATGGTCGCTCTCTAAATTAGACATAATTTTTATTCTAGTAATGACTGATGAAAGAAATAGAAGCTAGAAAAATGATTGACTTGAAAATAATGTGTTAGTTAAACAATACTACTTACGTGTTAGTTAAAAAATATCGGCGTATCGCTTCACTAAGCGTTGAAATCTCGAAGAATATTTGACTGCATTTAAGTGCATTATGCCTGTGCAGCAAAGTATTACGCAAACCTTTGACGAGCTGGAAGACCTCTAGAGAAATATGGTAGCAGGGAAAGTGTGCAAAATCCTCGGATACGTCGCACGCTGGAAACCCTTCACTATTTATTGTCTTAAACGGAGAAGTCATTTCTGCATTACAGCAACAAAGAAAACTTGTATTTTTCACCGTTCTATAGCCTGAAATGAATTAGCAACATTTTCCAGGCTATCAAGCTGTATATATGTAGATAAGGGAATAATGTTTTCGGTCGAAACTTTCTAAAGTGAGTTTTCAGTGATTAACACAAATCGGAGTTTCCTCAGCCCGGTTTGATTATTTTTTCCAAAAACGTCTGTCTGTGCATAGCTATGTGTGTTACGATGTTTTTGACCATGGAAACTGGTAAATGCATGAAAGCATCCTTTGGTCGCTCCTTGTGGTATATCCTGAGTAAAATTCTCAGTGATGCTATAACTACCAATGATTATTAGCCAGTCTGACGAATGCATTAAGTTGCAAGTGTCCGGCCTTTTGAAACAACAGATATAAATTTAGTGCGCTTGAATATGAAGTGTTCCATAGAACCATAGAACATTTGGGGACGGTTTTAGGAAAGAAGAGTGCTTCTATGCATGATGTATGTCATTTTTTGATAAGGCTATGATTTTCAAAATTTTAATTATTCTTTATAACAAATTTCACTGTAATGTGTAGGGCACAAAAATTAATTTTAAATTTGAATACAATTCGACATGATTTTTTTTAAGAAAAGACTTTTTACCGAACCACCTCTGTCAGCTTAAAGTGCAAATGAACGAGATAAGATATACTATATCTTAATAAGATAAGATAAGACAAGACAAGAATGGCTGGGTAGGAGTTAAGGTACTGACGCCGTCCATTGATGAAACAGAAAACTAAAACGTCATTTCCTTAAATGCTGAAAATAAAGATGAATTGGAATTAGGGTCATTGACTAAACAGAAAGATTTTTTTGAATGTGAAAAGACTGTAGAAAAATTAATTCACCAATGGAAGATGTTTTTTGAATAATTTTGGCTGTAGAAAGGCTGTAGAAAAATATAAGTGTGACATTCGGACAAACGATGCTGGGCAACAAAGGACTTCGTGTTTCCTTTTTTCTAACATATGCATCATGCTCCTTAACTCCAAGTTTTAAAGCTCTCTTAGTTTGACCAATGTAAATTAAACCACTTTGGTAAGGAATCCTCTAAATACCCCAGGAATTCATATCCGAAATGGGTTTGTTGAGTATGGAAGTCGGAATTTTATTAATAGGAGAATAAACGACCCGAAAGTTAAATTTCTGTAAAATACGTGCAATGTATAGCTAACTGATAGAGAGAAATAAATGACAACAAAATTCTTATAATATCCTAAAACAAGAGTGTGCCTTTTGGTGTGCTGTGATGAGAATTTTTTAAGTGCTTGATTAGTAATGTTTTGTGAAAAGCTGTTTGTTTCATCCACAGATGGCGCCAGTCCAGCCATTCTCATCTTATCTTATCACTATACCTTAGCTCGTTCGTTTGCACTTTGGCAGCTGAGGTTGAGGATTCGGTTAATCCATCGAAACTAGTACTGTGAAAATTTGAAAGTATAACGCTGATATTTGTTGTTTGACTTCTAAATTAATGCTTGTGCGGCGTGTTATTTCACCTTAAATTTAATCACATTTTTTTCTTGTCATTCTTAACGATGATATATATTTTAAAGGTGAATAAAAAGCAAAATTTCTGTGAAAAATATTTTAAAATCAAATCGTGCTTTGTCAAATAGCTGCAGGAATCAAAATTTAAAAAACAAATCTTTTTTCTTGCCCTAGAAAAATGGAATAAAAAAAAAAATGAAAGATAAATTTAAAAATTGAAAACCAAAATTCCAGAGTAGGTGACTTTTTTAAAATTATTTTTATCTTGTATTTAAAGAAAGTGCAGGTATCCATCACTAATCAAATATTACTCACAGGTATTATGATTTTAAATTAAAAGGTAAGATTTATGAACATTTAATACTTTTAATATACCGAGAAAATCATTGCAAAAGATCTATCGTTTCGTTCTGTTTTAATGAACACACGGAATCGCAGAACTATTTCATGTACAAATCATTACAAGCGCATAAAATCCTCATTACTATAATATTTAGACAAGAGAAATAATATTGTTTTATCTGTAAATTTAGGTAAAGCCATAACGCAGAAGAAATGCGCCCTTGGAGTTTTCGCACAGTGATAATAGGAAGACTGACTTTAATCGACTTTGTTTCTGCTTTCAGGAAAATAAAAGTCAGAAATATTTAAATTCTATCAGAATTATTGTACTTCATTTAGAAATTTATGCAATAGCCATGACAACTTCAATTCTGCTGAAATATTTCTTACTTTCTAGAGACATCAGGTATTTTTTGAAAGCAGGAAAGATGAAAAATGAGCAATACCCTCGCCAGGACTCGAACCACGGTACTCTCGAATACGCGCCGAACATGCTAACCGCTACATCACGAATGCACGCTAAGAAGGCGGAAGAAATACCTTATAACATAATGAACGACTAGGAAGAAGCACGAGATTCATTAAATAAAATCCAGTTGGTGACAAATTATCAGCCTCCACATTTTAGTTTATGTGGCTTTTTTAATCTCCTCTGGTTTTTTGGAGCCCAAAAATGTGATACATCAGCCCCACTCTCACTGCCATTTGAATTAGGAATCTTCTAATATGCTACTTGGATATTAAGCACTTACATGACGAGGGCATATTTGGTAATTATTCCTAATTATTATTCATAATTATTCCATAATTATTCCTTACTCCCTGAACTTATAAAATATTTCTCTCGCCTTCGTGGTGTAATAGTTAACACACTCGCCGCTTATTCGAGAGGTCCGAAGTTTGAGTCCTGGCGAAGGCACTGCTCATTTTTCACTTCTCCAGCATCAAACAATCCTAGTGTCTCTACAAACGTGGATGTGAGTAAGTGAAATATTGCTTTTAATAAACCTAGTAATTAATACATTGGTTATTTTAACCATATATAATATTGTAACTACAGGGAAAGTTTCAGAAATTAATGCTATATGATCCACTTTCTGGGTGTTTTGATATTAATATGTTTCGTTAATTTATTCTATATTTCTTAGCTTTTTGAAATAATTAAGATATATCTTTTGCCCTCATTAACAACATTTTCTTACAAATTTTAGGAAATGATAATACTGTAAACAACTATAATCGCACAAACTATTCATGAACTTAATAATTATCTGCCATTTACAACGTCATCACGTTGTAAATGGTGATGAAAACCTATCCAAGCTTCTGATTTAAAATATAGCTTTGTTTTTAAATTAAGTTTTAGGAGCGTGAAATTCTAGCCAAGAAACAGATTTTAAAGCGCAAAATCAAAAATATTTTTTTAAGTATTAAATGCATAAGGAAACAATGCTTTCTTCCCAAACATTTTCTTCAGAACTTGATAAAATCATCACCTCAGTAAACATCCTAAATCTAGATTAATGTTTACAAGAACAGAAACTCCTTTAAACATTCCCATCGTTAAGTATAGAATTACTATGTCCTCTTATGGCTACTATCTTATACGATCCTCAGAAGGGGCACAAAACAATTTATATATTGCGCTGTCCTCTGCAGGGATTTGCGACATTGTAACCATTATTCCTGGCTTATGGTTTCCTTCACCACACGTGGACTGCGCTGCTGTTTCCCTTTTTTTTCCTTTACCACCACGGAAAATAATATAAGGAGCAAATAGTAAAGCAAAAATCACATGTGATATTGATGGAGCATGGGTCTTTGATGAAAATATTTGTTCAGTAAATGATAAATCGTAATCGCTGTATGTGGTCTTGCCCTTCCTTGATGAGAAATGCTTTATTTTGCTTACCTGCAATCGATGTTGTGTTTTATGTGATGCGTCAGATAGTTTCCTCAGCACCCACAATTCATTTTCTGTGAGCTATACAAACAACAGAAATTTTCATTTTCCTTTCTTGTAACAAATGGAAATGCGGCAAGCAAATATATTGAATTCGGATCTTTTTTTTCTTTTGCTAATGGAAGGGGAATAGGATGAATTACGAATACTGTCTCTTCCGGACTCGTATTAATCTTGTTTGGAGAGTTGAACGTATGTGTATGTTCAACCATGTACATATGCTGCTCAATTATTTATGCATGGAATTACTGAAATAATCTTAAACTTGATTCGTGAAATTTAAACCAATTTATACTTTAATTTTGTGATTTTTATATTTTATATGAAGTATTCATGATTTCTGAATACTCACAGAATATTTGTATGAAAGGCTTTCTTTATCTCTACATCTAGTAACAGACGTTTCGGCTGCAGAATTGAACGCACACCCTGGACGCATATTATAAATTTGTTGTACAATGAAACTTATTTAAAAACACTGAAATGTTTTCAGTTTACTTGATTTAAAAGCAAGAATATTTATTTTAGGTTAATTAACTATATAAGGTATTTCTCCCGCCTTCTTAGCATGCCTTCGTGATATAATGGTTAGCACACTCAGCACTGAGGGACTCGTTATGCGAGAGATCCGAGTCCCGGCGAGGGCATTGCTCATTTTGCTCGTCTTCTGGCCTCAAAACAACCTACTGACTCCACAGTGGTGCCCGAACTAAAGAGGTGGTGAACGATGATTCTTCACCACCAGGATATGGCAATTGGGTCCCCTAATTCCCAGTCGCCCATTAAAAGAGAGGTATGTGAGGTATTTCTCCCACCTTCTTGGTGTTATGGTCAACGCAGTCGGCGCATATTCGAGAGGTCCGAAGTTCGAGTGCCGAAGATAGCTTTGCTCCTTTTTCACGTCTTTTGGCTTAAAGGAAACCTAATAAAACAACTGTAACCGTTTGATAAACTGAGATAAAGATGCTTACTGAAGCAATATTTTTATTTTAATTTATTATAGTTATATTTGAAATAACCGCGATCGTTTTCACGTTTATACATTTGCTTTGCAAAATATTAAAAAGGAACTTTGTGTATATAATACACTATTCACATTATGCATGCATGTTCACTAAAACTGGTAGGAAAAATGCTAATATGAAGTTATAAAACATCAATCATGGAACTTCGTCAGTAATAGAGCTATATTTGATTACCGTGAAGTAATGTGTAATCATTGAAAGGTCTTTCTATATAATAAATTAGGTTTTGATTTAGATCTTCAAGAACTTTCACTATTCTAGAAGATCAATCTATGATTTTGAAAGCTTTAACGAGAAAGCTGCTGTATTACAGCTCTATTTCTTAAACTTCCCGAATAGGGCCACTAAGAACGGGCAGAATAAATAGTGGAAATCCTGTCAAAGAATATTTTATTTTTATGTCTTTCAATTATTTAATCTTTCACAATGGAAATTTTTTGAATTCGTCAAAATGACTTACTTTAGGGTTACGGACCTTATGTGTGCACCTCTGGTCAATTACAAAATTATATTATGTAAATGTAGATGATTGAGGCCGTTTACCTAGATTCATACTCAGGCAAATAAACCACCGATATGAAAAATGAATGTTTTATTCTCATACAATGTAAAGTTTCGTGCGTCAGATTTACTCCGTGTAAATACTTTCATAATTAGCTTAAACTAAATCTTGACTCATTATTGAAAAAACATGTGACAATTATAATATGAATTTTCCTAACACTTAATTTTGCGTTAATTGATGTTCCCTTACAGCTGATTCTGTTACATAATCGCTCAGTCCACAGTTTTATGCAAATTGTACGGGCGAACGGCATAAATTAATTCTAGAATGAATTTTAACCGGTATTTGTGAGTATAATTCTCACTGCTGTGCTGCTGAGTTATTAAAGATCTGCCCAACATCATCACCCCCATCAGAACACGTAATGTAGGTCACGTACGTTAAGCGTAGGAAGTCTGACGTGTCCTTCCATCCGACCTGACACTGGTATAGGTTAACGGAGGGTTTTATAGCAATTGCATCTCAGAGAATATTCTGAAGATTGGCACCAAAATACTTAGTGAAATAGTTTCTTGAGAGCTGGAACATACATGTCACACAGGTTCACTAAATATGTTACTAAGTTTTTATTAAGACCACTAAAGGTTCACTAAACATGTCTCAAGAAATTTCATTAAACTATGAAAATTTAAAATTTACTCCTAATATGGAATAGGAAGTCTAAGATCTTGTCTATATGTTATTCTGTCTTTCCTGTAAAAATATATGACTAAATGGTCCTAATACATAAAAAATTGGTCTTATAGCTCTATAACTATATTTAACCTTTTACGAACTCCTAAATGTTTGGAGTTAGATTACATATGCAATTCATAATACACTTCCAGGTCTAATTTGCTGGCATTTCCCTTTTTGGCATATTATGTTCTTAATCAGAGGACAGGTATATGTTTTCAGCTTAAGTGAAATTTGAATGTTGAAGATTCAGTTTTAAAATACATGTGTTACAAAAGCGTTACTTTATATTTATTATAAAATGTTAAATGTGAGCTACTATAAATCCCGGATTCAAGATATATCAATATTAAAGACATTCTTTTTTATGAATTTTTATCTTGTTCACTCATAGTGTTTCACTGCTAGTGGAAAATTGTCATCGAATCTGACCTCACTCCCTGATATCTATCGAGTCCACATTTCATATACGCAATTGTTGATTGATGACAATGCGAAGTTGTGGAGCAATGTTTTCAAAATTCAGTTTAATTTTTTTTATTTAACGTTTAATTGGTTTTTCTCACAGATCTTCATTTAGCGAATAAATTAATACAGCAGAATGTTTCTGTTTATGTCAACGGATACAGCGGATAGCAATCTTTGCAGTGAAACTTGTACGAAACTTATAGTGTAATAGTATATTATACCATAGTAAACTTATAGTATAAACTTATAGCTCAGGTATAATTTCTGAATTTTTTGCGAATTTTTGAAAAATATTTTAGAATATTTCACGTTTACGATTTAAGCATTTTAACATCTGAAAATGTACCAGACCTAATGTTTCCAACATTTTACATATAAGAAAACAAACGTTTCGACCACTTTTAAAATAAGAATGATAAAAAAATAATAACTGAGAGATTTTTTATATTTTTTTAAAGAATGTGCTGCATGTTATTGAGTCTATGAAACAGAAAATGAAATACAATTAAAAATAGGTTTTTCAGCAGTAAGCTTTTACTTAAAATGGATAGCATAATTAATGCATTAAAAGGAGTAAGATAATAAATTTAATATAAATAACGGTAACAATAGATTAAATAATTCTATTTCGCGAAAGGATCTGCAATTTTATATCCCGAAAGATAAAATTGTGAGACTTCCATGATAAATTATAAAAGATAATGTCTTATACATTCAACAGTGCAGTTAAATTAATATAAAATTTCAAAAGGTATTGAATTATACATTTGACAATGCAGTTAAATTAATAGATTCTGTTAGCTCCATGCTTATATTATTCGGGTATAAAATTGTAAATGAATTCCACGAGCAGAATTATTTAATCTGTTATTCCTATTAAACAATATGATAAATTATTTTTTCTTTTTAGAGCATAAAATTACCATATGCATTTTAAATAAAAAATTGCTGTTTCAAAACCTTTTTTAATAAGTGCACTTCATTTATTAACAGATTGTGATATAGAAAATTATTTGAATCCACTGTAACATATGTAAAGTATTTTTAAAGACAAAAAAGCTTTAACTGATATTTACGATCAATAAAGGCAAGAGTTTCAAAATAGAATTTTATTTTCACATTAATTAAATAGACTGTACAGATTGTGGAAGTTTTGACTGCAAAATTTTGCATAGCTTTGCTGCTAACACAGTTGCTTGTATTCAGAATCAATATTTACATTCCTAGCAAGAAATAATTAGAATTTCAGTTTTTAATCAAATATAAAACAATTCACACTGATGCCTTGTTGAAACGAGGTTTGAAATATAAATGTCTGATAAAATGGTTTAAAATTCAAATTAACTTTATTATTCATGCAGAAATTAAATTTGCTACTCAAATAAAAATGTACATATAAGTTTTATTTGAAAAAGGATTAAAAGAGTTACAACATTCCAGATAAAAATAAAATAATAAAAATGAAAGAAATATTCAAAGCTGCGTATAGAAATGCTTTTAATAATTAATTAAAAAATTAAGGAATTTTAATTTCTTATCGCTTAAATTTATTTTAATCAAGATTGTTTGTCAGCAGTAAAAGAATCTCTGAAACTTTTTATATTATATTTTATAATTATTACTCTAGTAATACGCATTAAACATAGTTGAGTTTTCTTTATTTACACCTGCTTTACTTCTTAATTAAAGAGAGATTTCGAAGAGAAAACATAAATAAATAAATACATAATAAAAATCAAATAGTGCCATAAGAAGGTCCAATAATATTTTATCCTTCACTTCATTCTCAGTTTACGAAACACAGATTAATGGATTTTGGTTTGTTCACATTAAACACAGATTTGTTCATCTAGAATTTGTTCTAAATAGCAGTATGGTTGTGAAGATAACAAGCGAAGTCAATTGAGTGCAGCATATAAATATGAATCTGAATTTTTAAATTATATTTCAATAATTTAGCCAAAGTTTTAATTTCATTTGTTTAGGTTGTTATTAATCCGTTTCTGTTGTTAACTAATTGTGATTGCTTATCCTCCTAAAATGAATCTCAGCCAGATAAAAGAAATCACGATCAAGAAACAAAGAGTAGGGTCTGCTGATGTCCAGGGCCTTGACAATCTTGCAATCGAATGTACAAGTTTGCTGATTTCCGTCCCAATTTTTACGTAATCCAAACTGAGCGACGGGTCCAACAGTCTTCTATCCTTCTTCCAACTTCAAAATTTTAATGTAGAAGTTGGAAAACAATGCATCACCTCTTAGATAACAATATGCAGTTAGTATCTAGGCATTATATTCCATGCATATCGGTAAAACATGCATTTTCCAGGATGTTGGGGTCTAGAAAATAAAAACAACCTTAAGGAGCTACTATTTATTAACGCAGGAATGTGTAAGAGTTTTATGAATCATAATTCAGCTAAAATGTTCCGATGGTACATCCTTTGTCAAGAGATTTATTAGAAATAACAGCAATATACCCAATAGTAACCGTGGATAAGCAATAGCAAGAAACGACGGCTGATGCATCTGCAGATAAATGCAGCTGGAATTTGTTAATAACTGCAGCTCGTCATTGTTGGATTAACAGGAAGTTGTAGAAGAAAAGACTACTAGTGAGCATTAATTCACAGATTTCTGGATATACACAATCGAGCGCTTAATGTTTGGATTTCTGGAAAAGTTATAATCCGAAAGTTAATGTTTGCCGTCCAACCGTTATAGTGGTTCGCGACGCTGACTGCCGTATCCAAGACCCATCTCTGAGGAGGATATTTTTTGTAAATGTATAGTATCTGTGCTGATGCATTTTAAATATGGGGCAAGCTGAAGGTCCTCTCGAGAGGTTGTGGTAATGTCTTCCCGGGGTTCTTTCTGAAACTTTGGGCGGAACTAAGCGAAGTCCTACTGTCCACCTGTATGGTACTCAACGCTCTTGCAACGACAGTCGCAACCTTGCACTTCTTGCCACGATTAATTTCGTTTGCTTGTTCTGATATTAATGACAGACAATTGAGATAACTAGCTACAACAACAAGAAGTTAATAATCAGCCCGGATGTTTATTTACAATAAAAAATAACAAGAATTTTCGATGTGATCCTCTTAGATAGGTGATAGCTAGGAAGAGGCCAATTGTTTTAGCAAAGAGAAAATAATGGTTTCAGTGAAGCACAATGGTCCTTTCTTCTAGAGGTTTAGAAGTTTTGTCAGTTATATCAAACATATAGTGATAAATTAATTTTTCAATTTAATTTGCTCAGATGTACTTTCACAGCTAATTTAACACAGTTTAAGTATTTTTGAACGTCCTTTCCATATTCCTTCGTGATGTAATTAGAAGCAATCTCGAAGCGTAGTTGTGAGGTCCAGAGTCCGAATCGTGGCAAAAGCATTGAGGATGTCTTCGATTTCCTTGCTACGAAGATATCTAAAATGATTCTAACAGTGCTAAAAGGAGGTGGACGATATTTCGTCAACACGAAGATTTGGCAACTGGGTCACTTAATCCCCACTTTAAAATGGCGAGTATATAAAGTATTTCTTCTCTCCCTCCCACATACCTTCGGGGTGCAACTGGGAAAACACTCATATTTGAAAGGTCCGGAGTTAAAAGCCCAGCGAGGCCATCGTACATGTTTTATGTTCCTGCGTCGATATAATCTGATGACTCCCGAATAGATCATACTTCGTTGATTATATAATTATCCCTCAAGAAAAGTGAACCTCAAGGAACGTAATGCATTATGAATAAAATTGAGAACTTGTAACCAAAGATTAGAACCAATATCATAAAACTGTAACTACATTGCGCAATTTAACGATATCAGATGAGATGCTAGGAGTTCAGCTGCCTTAAATTTTCTAATAAGTTTTTATTTATTAAGTCCTATAATATCATATATTAGTTACTGAGGATTAGGTAGAATTTTTTAAGTTTAAGAAATTAGGATTAAATTAAATTTAAGAAGCTTTTGACGGCTTTGGCAGTCTAACTAGAGTTCCTGAATTAAGTTGTATTTATTTTGTTTACAATTAATGCTATCAACCGGACTTGAATCTTTAAAGCTTAGCTCTTTCAGTATGAATTATTAATATAATTTTGTTTTGAATTACATGGTGTTTTGAATAATGTTTGCATTATAAAAATCGTTTTTCTAGTGGCCGGACACTTGCTCGTTAAGCACTGGTCTGAATACCAAACCCATTGGTCATTTAAATCTTTCACCACAGATAACATCACCCAGGCCACACCGCAAATACTTGACCAATATTACATCCTCAAGAAGGATAAACGACCAAAATTACTCAGGCCTTCTCCACCATTCGACCTGCTAATAAACTAACAACCGGCACCATTAACAGCCACGTCATTTAAGGAGCAGTATCTCTTAATATTTAACGCTTTCGTTGTTTCAAATATTCTATTATCTAATTCTTTGTAATCTCAAAAATACATGACTGTGAATTATAAATGTAATTTTTAAAAAAGAAAGAATTATATGAAATTATTAAAAATGATACCTTTAAATAAATTGTAATAAAATAACAGATCAAGGCACGTAAGCATAAATTGCAATAAAATAACAGATCAAGGCACGTAAGCATAAATTGCTTTATTAGTTTTTTCCTAACATTTCAAATGATTCTGCAAATGTGTCACGGGATACCAAAGTATCCTTGAAGCATAATCTCTGACAATCCGTGTGACATTATTATATTTATCCAAGGCATATGCTCCCCCAAGGGAAGTTCTATTTTCGGCTGCCTTTAGTTAATATTTTCTGCTTTACTGAAGAAACCTTGGTTTGTGGATAATATTTGCTCAAAGTTAATTTTACAGCTCTTTGTATTTATTCTGCTTGAGGCTTTCATATACCTCGTCATTTATCTGGAAAATTCATCGATTTCCTAATCTTGAAAACCAGAAACTGTCTCTAGCGGAGTTAAATCATGGTAATGAAAATATGAAACCGAGCTTTAAAGTCTGCGGTATGAAAGTTGGTGTTCTAATACTTCTTATTATGGTCAGACGCTTTGTATTGGATCATCAACTCTGAATCTACTGCTGACTTCCTCATGAAATAAATTAGTTAGTTAAAAAAAAGAAAAATCTGATGCGCCCAAAGGTGAGTTTTTTAACGTTTTGCGTGTTACCTTTATTTATTAAATATCATGTTCTTCGCACTTAAACCATAAAATTCAGTTCAAGAGCAGTATCGCAAAATAATTTTACATGGACCATATCCTTAGGATTTTCGATACACAGTCTCACGTGCTGGAGATAATTTTTTTTCTGCACGACGTTGCCATTGCTCCCTTTGAAATTCTTGAGTTTGCTAGTCAAAAATTTGTTAAAGATTTACAAAGTATGAAATTTATATTTAATCAAATTCCAAATTTCAAATTTGGACTTCCAGATGGCTCTAGGTGCCGTCGTTTGATCACGATGCGAGAAACATACATACATTTATGCAACATTGTGGTCTGCTTGTCTTCTGGCATCTTACTGAAATCCTAATCCCATTCTTTGCACAGTCATTTTGTTATCATCTAAGATCCATATAACCAACTACTTCGTTTGTTTCATGTCTGTGTATCACAGTGTAACTGATATGATCGAAATATCGTTTTCTTAACCAGTTTACTTGTTTCGTATCTACGCAGTGCTGTTTTTTCTTATGATTTAGGGGCTTTTTCCCAACCAGTTTAATGTTTAGTATCTGTGTGTCAGAAATTTATTATAAACCAAATGCCATTTTACCGAAAACTGTGTCCTTGCGTCCGAGTCTTACTGTTTGCTGTTTAACCAACCACTTTGCTTTCTGTGTGTGTGTGCATATATCAGTCTTATAAGCTATGCGCCATTTTACCAACAATTTTGTCCGTGCGGCAGTTGTTTGCTATTTAGCCAACCACTTCATTTGCTTAATTCACTTTATTTGCTTGTTGTTTGCCATTTAGCCAACCACTTTATTTGCTTAATTCATGTGTGCCAGAAACTTGCTATTATGAATTAGGTCCATTTTTACCAACAACTGCATTCGCGTTGTGCCTCTGTGTCACAATGCTGTTGTTACGATCTCATTTTATCTGACACTTTGATTGCTTTGTGCCTGGAAGTCACGGTCTGGTTTTCAAAATGTCTCATAATTTTTCCTCACTGTTACATCGCACTTAAGGGAAAAAATGGTTGTACTGTGGCTACTAAATGTCTAGTATTAAGTTATTAAAAGCTTAATTTCAAATATTGCTATTTCGATTGACCTGTTGTTAAATTTGCCCTTTCTGGAATTTCTCAAGATATCTCATTAATTTATCATTTTTATTTAATAGTACTATACTTCTATTAAATTCAAGCATTTAATATACAGACTGCTAATTCTTTAACCATTCAAGCATTTTGCATATTATATACTGATATTGGTTGTGCAGGTAATAATGGCGAAGTTGACAGGGAAATTGACACCAGCAGTATTTTAGTTAAAGAGTAGATATAATTTCTTTGAAAAAAAACTCATGCGAAAATTAAATACAATCTGAAAGTTAGGTATGATATATACAAGAGTAGTTGTGCGTGCTGCTTCAGAAGATACAAAATAGAAGAAAGTATTATTGTTCTCTGAGCTACAAGTACGTGCTGAGTAAGTATAAATTTATACGTACAAGGAACACAAACAAACAAAAAAGATGTAATTAGTTTTATAGAAATATATATTTTATTACAGTGCACAAAAATGGAACTTACAATAATTCGAAATATGCCGTTCAATCATCACTTACATGATAACAAAACATTTCTGTTTAAAGTTCTGTTTTTCCACTTACGTTAACTTCGTTTTTAGATTTCAGCATTAATTATACTAATAATGATTTAATGGTTTTGTGTTAACATTCTAACTATTAGCAGAATCCTTATAGGATTGAACTTTTTTAAAATTACGCAGGCAATTATTTCGATATTTTGAATGATTTTATTACACTAGATGTACCGCGAATTAAGTACTATAGAAATCAATATAATTTAACTGCAGCGATATTCCTAAGTACTATGAATTGATTATTTTGCACAATAATGCAAATGCGACTTTATTATTATCTCCCTTACGTCATTTGAATAAAAAATTAATAACATTCGCCAAAAGTCCTACTTTATTGGGTTCGGACAATGAGCACAATAAGGCTTAAGCGGCCAAGCAGGGAATAAAAAGGCCTGTGTTTATTTTTTACTGTTAGCCTTTGGAAATATTTCATAAAGATTTAAAAATTGAAATATTTAATCAGTTCATTTGCATAGATTTAGAAGTCTCGGAGGACTCGTGCTTAATACAACCTTTTTGCTTTTCACGTCGAAAAGCAAATGGCATGTCGTAAGGAAGATGGGATTCAAACAAAACCAGAAAGTTTAGCTAAAAAGCATTTCCAAAGACTAGCATTAAAATACTAAAAACAAACAGTTTTATTTTCCAGCAAGCCAATAATCCTACGAAATTTTCCTTTTGTTTTAGATATTCTTTAAAAAGTAAGGTAGATGGTGTTGTGGGAAGCGTCTCTCTGAAACAGACTGTACAGATCTGTAAAAGACTATAATAAGTGCAACCCTGTCCACTAAACTCTTTACTCTGTCATTAAGTTTGCAACCGTTGGTCGAAGGCATATATTTCTAATATTGAAAACGTTTTAAATGATTCATATATTCATCTTTTGGCATCTTCTAAATTAAAGAAAAGTCATCTTTTGTGAAAACTGCGAAATTAACGTTTTTATTCTACTTCAATTAAAGTTAATTACTTTAACAACATTAAATGATTTGTTAACTATTTTAGTTAATATTTATAGAAATTTCATATTAGTTGCAAGATATGAAAGACATAACGTGTGACTCCCGTATGACAAAAAAGTGACCGAGATATTTTATTTTAAAATTAGACATCATATTCCAGGACATAAGCAATTTAAACAACGAAATATTGCAACTAAAATAAAACATCATTAAATGTTTCTGATGTTAACAGATTAAGTGACTAGTATTTCTGTAAAGACCGTTGTGAAGTGTTGATTAATATAACTTTCAGAAATGGTGATCATATCCGCAAGATTACGTAGAATTCTAGAAAATACTCGTAGGGTTAAGTACTGACACTTAGACAACTCACAATATTATTTGCATAAATTAAGAATGAAAGATACTTCTGATTTTATGTGATTTTTTGCTTTGATGTTTATTAAATTATGATTCTAAAGCAAAGAAAAAATATCATGGGAATATTAATGACGTACGTTTAGCTTTGGAAACATAGAAATTACATTGTGATTACTTAGTAAATCGCAAAAGAATATTATTACATGATATATAAGGAAAAAAAATCAACCTCGAATTATTCTAATATATTTAGTATTAACCAAACACAAGAAAAGTCAAGAACGTCAGAAAACATCCCAAATTTTGAATTTGATATCTCGATTCAATTTTTGTGGTACGAGAGTCTAACGCTTAGCGTTTCATTTCTAAAATGAATGTAAAATACACCTAAATTTAACTATAGAAAATCAAAGAACATATAAAAATTTAGATTTGATATTTTTAATATAGAAAATATAATTTTCTCTGTATGCTAATTAAATATATTAAAAATAGAAAAATTATTTTTAATATAAAAATTTAGATTTCGTATTTTTTATAAAACAGAAATTTTTAAATTTAAAAATGCCAAAACATGAATATGCACTTTATTTTAAAACATTTTTCATACTTGGAAATATATGTCTACCCCAACGATTGCGAAATTAAAGCCTACGTAATGTTGTTTGTGTACAAGGGTATATTTTGCTGCGTCATTTTAAACGACAAGAGAAAATGATTCTTTTATAACCTCTGACAAATACATATGTCAATGTGATTGCTTCTCATATCAAAGATCTCAACAAATTTACTGTGAAAACTAATGCAAAATTATTGCTAACCTCTAAACATAATATGTGTGCAATCTACTTCTTTGAATTATGTCATGTAATTTTATTATATATGCATCATATTTCTGTTTTACTATGCATATAACACTCCAGTTGTACGTTTATATAATGTAGATCTGTGCAATATTTAAGACGGCGCATAGCATAATTATGAAACTTTTGGCCTGTAGTATGTTAAGAGAGAAGACATATAGTAAATAATCGATTGAGGACTGTCTCTCTTTATGTTAATTAATGCCTCTACTTAATTTTTTAAACCATATTCCACACAAATTATAGAGCTATTGTAATTTTCATCTTTTAAGCGCAATTTAAAGCGAATTTTATGCATTGCAGTAAATTGTAAAATTGAAAGCGCTTGAAAATAAAGTTTCATCAAAAAGTGATTCGGTAGCCGAAATCGTCAATCGAATCAACTCCTGTCCAATTAAAATCACTAGTATAGCAACTGTTTCATTCTTTTTCACTCCAACAATGAAAGAGGAATTCATAGCACGGAATTCCGCTCCGCCTAATTAACAATTTCATTTCCGATACGGAAGCTTCACCTTGATGCCGAAGACACGACGTTACTCAATGCAATTCGAACGGCGAGAATTCTGGGGCAGTCCCATGAATCGATATCATCCCCGCCAACCAAGGACACAATCCCCCACCACATCCTCTTCCTAACCTTTCCAATTGTTATCAGGATCTGTTTGATTAGGAAGCCAGCCCTTTGCTTGTAAGGCCCCGATTGCCTCGGAATTTTTGGAATCCATTATTCCAAAGTTCAATTTCACATGGTCGACGAGTTTCAGGGATGCTACGTTACACAAGCGTAATGTAAACAATCATTCAGGATCCCGAACAATTAGTTCAGTAAGGATAAAATGCAATGTATGTTAGCATAAATCCCAAAAGTTGGAAATTAGGCTAACAACCTAAATGAAATGCTGATTTAGGTAGAAAGAATAATCATAAAAGTGATGTAATATGTGTAGGCGTTTTTAACGTTAAATTAATAGTTTAGTGTTTAATTCTTGAGTCATTTTTGATGAAAGAAATATGATTAAAATGCTCGAAAATGATTTATGGTAATTCATCTGTTGGAATAAGTATGAATCAATTGCAAACAATGAATAACTTGAAATGGTGATCAGTTTTCGTTACCTGAATAATTGACAGCATCACTAACGTCGAGTATTTAATTATTTTATAATTATGTCATAAATTTAAAGGTGCTTATTTATTTAAAATATAAATGTATTATTATATTTTTAGTGTTAGTGTACGGGATATATATTAAGTATCCAGTTTTATTTAATTACAGTTTTATATTCCCACATTTGTTTTTGTTTCCCCCGATAACAGTTTGTTATGCATTCATTTACCAAGAATGGCAGAACCCATTATTTATTCAGCCATCTTATCATCGAGAACTTTTTTACAGGACACTAGATAGGGCATTAGGTATTACCCGTTAAGCAAGAGAAAAAGCAATATTTATGAAGAAAAGACGTAAATTAAAATCAAAGTAGCACCCTTGGCGATTACTGTAGCAACAGATTAAAAAGAAATCCTAACTTTAATACCCAGGAGTACTAAAGTAAGAACGCTTATCAACCGAAACTATTCAAAGAAATTTCTCAGGCTTTGGTAAATTTCTGCTTTGCTATGAGTCTTCAGCGGCTTAACTTTGACTAGCTTATTCGATTGTATATGACTAGCAACTTTCCACACAATATTATGCTAGACATCAAAATCAACACGACTGAATATGTGTTAATGCTGATATAATATTAATAACGTTTTCAGGAAATGTGAAAAAAAAACAGCAGTTAACTTTCTTAATGGTATTCAAAATGTATGAATTCAAATTTCATACCGAAACAACTACTTTGGAGTTTAGCTATTTTCCAATTAAAATTACATTTTAATGGCACCTGTCTATATTGTTAATGACAAGAGATACAGGGTGAACCAAAAGTTTGTTAAAACTTTAAAAATTCATAAAAAAGGAAGAAATTATGAAAAAGAAGTACAACTTGCAAGAAATGATTCACAAGGAAGTTGAATCATTTTTTAGCAGCAAATAAAAAATTAGTTAAAAATATCGCCTGTAGAGGGCTTTGAATGCGAGAGATTCAGCAGAATTCTGCAAATTAATCTTGTAATAAAAACTGTAATACACGAGGATTTCTTATTCGTTTTCAGAATGCTTTCATTACCCGGGCGAACGTTGTTGGTTAAGTTGTTCTGTTTGCACGGAGAGTCAGCAAAAGTTTCGCACGACAAAAGGACTAAAGACAAAGAATGACTCCATACCGTGTTCTGGAATACTGAAGCTTGTCAAAAGGTTCGAAGAAAGTGACTCTTCGGAGGATCGGCCACGAAATGGAAGACCCTCGTTGGCGAAGGGCCAAATTAATGTGGTGAAAACCACTGTGAATGAAATAGCGGAGGAATCATCCACGGGGAGTAGCAATGCTCACATAGCTGGAAAGATACTGGATGGGCCTCACTCCTCGATTCGCCGTATCCTCCACTGGATATTGCATCTCTGCTTCTATTATTTGCAGTCACTGCATGATTTACAACCAGGAGACACAGCTATAATACATCTGCGGAGTGGGCTATTTCAAGAAGTGAAAATAACCCTCAGTGATTGTTCAACGTTTCCTTCATAGATGAGGCGCACTTCATACTACACGAGGATGCCAACACCCAGAACACTCGCATATGAGCGACGTCGAAACCTCGTGAATACAAGACGCTGTCACTGCATCCAACCAATCTGACACTTTGGTGTGGCTTCACCTCATCCCGCAGTAAATCAAACAGGTGTGTTATCTGTAATAAGCTTTATGCAAAATGGCGCATCGTCACACCAATAAAACGATTCCTATTGTGTACCTTTGGTGAATACAGAGTGATCACTCGAAGTGGTAAGATTGCATGGCTTCCACGATCACTCGACTAACTCCAGTCGACTTCTGGTTGTTGGGCTATTTGGAATTACTTGTGTACAGTTCATCTCTTTCAGCATTGGTCGAACTCAAAGATTCTATTTATCGTAAGGTTTTCGCAGTTCATTCTAACATGTTGCATTCAGCAATAACAGTCGTTGTGAATCGCCTTAATTGTGTCGTACAGTGTTCTGGAGATCATGTTGAATAATTGTTATTGAAAGAACAAATAAACGGAGAGTACTGTTGTCCTGTTTATTGTGTTTTAGGTCGTCATCACCCTCTACCGGTGACATTTGAAACTACTTTTTTTGCTGCAAAACAAATTCCGACTTCTTTATGAGCAAACCGCACATCTTTATCGTAATTTCTTCCTTCTTCATGAATTTTCAAAATTTTAAAGAATTTTTGTCTTACTCAGTATTTGGCTTAATATTATTATACATATGCAAAATATCTCATGTATTCATGAATTTATCTGTGGCGGTGTGTAAAATATATATTTCTCCACTCCATCACTATCTATAATTCTAAGTAAACAAAATATCTTTTATATTGATGCCAAAAAATTAAAAATGTGATAGTTCGAAAAATGAACAACGTAACCGATATAATTATGATTTTGATCATAGTATCATATAATGATATTACAAGAGCAGAAATTCAGGACACATCATAAAATTCAAATTCCATTTTTTTGCAAAGTACTGAATTTCGATTTCTCGCTGCACATATATAGATATATTCTTCTCAATTTCAAAATCAATTTGTTATAAATGTAAATCGCTACTTTTTTATTATTTTTTTTATCTTCCTCCATCAGCAATAGATCAGCAAACTTTATTCCAGTCATCGCTTCAAAACTGAAGGACAAGAGGCGAAATATCTTATTTAAAATGCTAAGATAGCGGGGAAAATGTGTTTTTGCAAATGGATTCCAAAACAGAGAGCCATAAAAATATAAATTCACATCATTCAGGCTTTTAAATCAATATTGTTCTCAGAATACGTCAATAATATTGTTGAAAGTTATATTTTCTTCACTCGTTTTAGTTTATATAAGTGGTACTAAGATTTCCTACATTCTTCTCAATGAGATTTAAAACTTATTAAATTCTGCCCATACCGCAGATAAAATAGCTTTTACGAAAATATGAAGATTCTACAACTCGATGAAATGAAATTCCTAACTTCATCAAGCGTATATTCACTGGCAATGAGGAAAGCTTATATGCTGATCAATGCGCAGAAACCATTAGTAATAATACAATACACAACGTGGTAGTGAAATCAAGTGAAATGGCAGTTTCTATAGAACAACGTCCTATTATGAAACCATGTAGTTTATATAACTATTAGATTCACCTAAATATATGCCACAAGAAAAAGGGACCATAATTTCGCAGTTTTTATTATAGCTTCTTTTAATTGAGCAGATGTCGAGAAGAACATTATTTTACGATTTACGTTGCAGTCTATTATCAACACATATTTGGAAATTTTGACAGTTCCCCGTTATGAATATACTTCAATATTCCATTGTTAGAAACTACGACATACACAAAACATTTTTGAATCGCGGTTGCTGATAGTGCTTCTTTGCATTTTAAGATAGTAGTAGATTCTTGAAAAATAGTTCTTAAAAACTAGAGAATTTAGAAGAATTTATATCTACTAATGAATAAATTTATTCTAAAATTCTTAAGTATTGTTTATTTACCAAACTATAAATGCTTAAATAAGTCCTTCTTTTCCCGACTAGACCATATATGTAAACAACAAACTCCTGTTATGGCAATAAGCCCACCAGCAGCCGAGCGGTAAAGTCGCTAACACTGATAGTTTAGTCCGGGATTCGAATTTCGGCGATGGGCTAGCTGCATGGGCGTTTTCGTGGTATTCTCCATGTGTCATGTGTATACGAGCCAATTTTGCCTAAACGTCTTCCACGAAGTTATCCTTTCCTTTAGGCAGATAGCCCTCGAGTGGGTTGCCATAATCAAAATAAACCAAACCAAAACAAAGTTGTTATAGAAATTATTCGTTTATTTAAAATAAAATATTTAAAACACATTTGAGCTAAAATACCCAGTTAACCAATTTATGATCTAGTTAATCACATTTATTTTCAAGATGTCCTTTTTGGAGAGGTAAAAGAAAACCAAGCAATTTTGCAGTGTTAATAGAGAAGAAAATCTTCTCAAATGAAATTGATTCTAGCATAATACTATTTGTTTGACTAGAGTACAACGTTAAATGATAATTATCAGAAGCTCTACTTCCATCATTATACTGGAAAGATTTCATTATCATCTTACGTGAATATAAATAAAAAAATCTAATATAGCCTGAACAGGACCTCTGTGCCAATTCCGTGTTAAAACATAGAATTGAGGGAAAAGCAAGGAGTTTTAAGTAAACTACCACTTTCGGGTGATCGTTGTAAACAGAATGTAATCTGTTAGGAAACTTTGTGTTTCAGTGTTTATTAGAAACGTTACTCAATTTTTATTCGTCTATTCTCCCATACAATCGGCAATGATAAGGATAAGGAACGGAGGACGTGGGCACTATGCCTCTGCCATACGGTTATTTAGTACAGCACCACGTCCACCATGATCCAGATTTGTATGATATGCCTAATAAGTAAAATTAATACAAAAGATGTAGTAAGGCTGCGTGATACAATAAGTAAATACATATGGATATACTATAGAATATTATAACAGATTATATATATTAGGTAATGAAGTACAGTTGTGCAGAAATCATATATGCCGATTCGTATGGAGCTTATATGCAGAATAAAGTCCTATGATGGTTGGCATAAGTCCAGGTTTAAAGAAGAGAGCTTATCAATGATACGCACTAATTTGCGAGTTAAGTGGCGTTGCTTTATCAAGAATTTGGAAAAGGCTTGTCGATTGGTGCTGGGAAAAGGAATGTGCAGTTCTTCTGTCAAAGGACAAGTTGTGACGTAATGATCGGGTGTACCGACC
>KK117931.1:491915-508792 GCA_000611955.2 Stegodyphus mimosarum
CTAGTACATTAGAGCATCGGATGCTGTGGTACTGTAAGCTCTTGTGATGTTCAGAGCAAAAGGACGTTGGATAGAACTAAGATATTTTATTTTGCGACCCTGCATGGGATAAGCCCATACAGCAGCCGCATAAGTAACCATCTTTTCTGCAACTGTTTGAAATAATACTTTCTGGATATGTGGGTTTAAACCCCACCTAAATCCTGGAATCACTTTTTAAACCCCTGGAATCGCTTCATTTGCTTGGCGATTGTCGCAGTCCTTGTTTTGAGGTCAAGGATGTGGGGTATCCAGGTCATTTTCTCATCGTAAATAAGACCTAGATATTTTAATTCTCGAACGATCTTCATGCGCTGATTATTTAATACTATTCTAGGTCTTCGTGCCAATGATCCACCTTTTTTGGGTATTAGCAAAGCTTGAGATTTATGTTCTGCTATAGTTAACTTTAGTTTTGAACAGAATGATGAGAAGAGTTCGCATGTTTCGTTGCAGTGCTTTTGCAACTCGTCGCGTGTTTTTCCCCTAACAAGCAGAGCAGCATCATCCGCATATGCAAATATTTCAGTATGTGCTGGCCAATCTGCTGTTAGTACACTGTTGAAAGTTAAATTCCATAAATGCGGGCCAGCACATGAGCCCTGTGGGCATCCTTTTGTTTGTTGTCGGTCTATGATGCCATTTGTATGTATTAAAATAAGTTTCCTGTCTGAAAGATAATGACTAAGAGTTTGATACAAATTTTGAGGACACTCTGCTGCTCTGAGAGCCTGTCTTATAGCGGGCCACCACAAGTTGTCAAAGGCACTCTTAAGATCAATGCTTAAGAGTGCCGTGTGATAGCCATTGTTTTTATTCTGTAGTATTATATCCCGAATGTCATGCAAAGCGTGGAGAGTTGAAAACCCGGGTCTAAAACCAAATTGTCGAGGACTAAGGATGGCGTTTTTATGTAGGTGAAAACGTAAACGGTTCATTAGAAGCTTCTCAAAAATTTTTCCCATTGCTGAGAGTAAACAGATTGGGCGAAAGGAGTCAGGATTACTTGGGTCTCTGTTCTTTTTCAGGAACAGGACTACCTGTCCTATTTTAAAATTCCGTGGGAAGGTGCCCGTGTGCAAAAGCTTGTTGAAGAACTGAATAAAGAAACATGGAGCTGTATTTATAATTACTTTGGTAATGCAATAATCAATTCCGTCCGGTCCAGGCGCTTTCCTTTTGGGTAAGTGTCGTAGCACTTGCAAAAGTTCTTGTTTTGTGAAATCAGGATCCGGAGGAGCATCAGACGTATTATTATTGTTCCGAATTAGGATGTGGGAAGCCGTGTCTTCTTGTTCGTCATCGTGGCCAAAGACAGCTTCAAGAATTTGCTGAAATGTGTCCTCAGTATAAGTAGTGTTTGATTGTAAGGAAGGTGTGACATGGAAACTTGCAGGATTAAACAGTTTTCCACTAGCTATTTTATGGTGTATACCATATATTTCCTTATTTTCTGTACAGAACGATTTCCACGAATTGATTTTTGCTTCTAGAATCATACGTTTATATTTGGCTCGTTCCATCTGAAAACGCTGTAGGGTATTTGTTTGTAGATTAAGTCGTCTATCCGCTTTTAGCCTTCGACGAAGGGCGCGACATTTCTGCTGTTGTGCTCGAAGAGCGCCTGTCCACCAGTTAACTGCTTGTAGTCGTTTGGAGCTTCGGACAGGTAAAGTGTCATTGCATGTTTGTTGTATGGCCGTTTGTAATAAGTCAGAAAAGATTTCCAATTCAGATTGAGTATTTGCCCGTAGAAGATGATGTTCTAAATCTCTTAATTTGCTATGAATTTTTCTGATGAAGGAATTTAATTTGCGACCTGGGAGGTTATAACGTTTTATTATTGGAATAGAGGTAACTTTATCTATTGAGAAGGTAATGTATTTGTGATCAGAAAGACTGATAGAATCTTCAATTTGCCAGCCTTGTATTAAATTGGCTGCCGAAGTAGTGGTAAGCGTTAAGTCCGGCCATCCATGAGCATATATTCGATCATAAGATGGTGGGGCGTCTGTTGTATTTTGTAAGATTAGGTTATTGCTGGAAATAAAATCTTCCATTGCACGTCCTCTGCTGTCAGTGGTTCGATAACCCCAAGCTGTATTATGTGCGTTATAATCTCCAGCAAATACCATATTAGGGATATGAAAGTTGTGGAAAATATTCTGCGTAGATTGAAACAGTGGGGACAGATCCTCTGTTGGAGAACAGTATTGGGAAGCTAGAACCGTTGAGAATGTTTGTAGCTCCAGAAGAACCGCAACATTGTCCCTTTCCTGACAAATGATAGATGAATTCCAGTCCGTATTGCAGGAGATTAATATGGCGCGTGGAGGCTGAGCACTGTCAATTTTCTGGTATACATTCCATTGTAATGGAAAGCCAGTGGCTTTGCCGGAATGAGTATATGGCTCTTGTGCGAATATAATGTCAATGCTATTTTCTATCGCAAATTGTATTGCTTGTGCAGTTGCAGCTTTTGCACGCTGCAGGTTTATTTGGAGGCATTTAATCGGTTGAGTTGAAGTTTTATAAGATAAGTTAAGCTGAGAAGAAGGTGCAAGTCCTGTAATAATATTTTGTGTGGCTAAAGCGAGCTGAGAGCTGCAGGATTCAGCATTAATAGTCGGTGATGTTCCTGATGCTGGTGGCTGCTTGTTGGTAGACAGGGCAGTAGGGATGATAGGCCGGATAGTTGAAGTTGAATTGGGTGCCATATCGATTGTTTGCATCACCGCAGTTGATACATTCTGAGTGGTCTGCTGTGCATTTTCGAACTGACTGATTGCCGGCGCAGAAGGCACAGTACTCCCCCTTGTTAGTACAGGCATCCTGTGTGTGGCCAAATTCTTGGCATTTGTAGCATCTCTTGATGCCGAGAAATTCAGTGATAGTGTGAGGCTGCCAGCCTGTGAATATTCTACGGATGTTAATTGCGGCTGTGAAGCTTCGAGGCTCACACTCCAGGATCCACTTGACACGGTTTGGACGTCGTTCTTTAAGTCTGAAGAGTATTTTGAATGTACCTGAGGGAAGTCTAGTGGAGGTACTAAGTTCAGAGACAAGTTCTTCTGGGGCAACTTCGATTGGGACGTTATGTATTGCGCAGCGAGGTTTTCGTTTTTGTCTTCGTCTAAATTCTGCGTTGACATCAGCCCGGGTGAGCTGCTCTTCCAGTTTTGCGATGTCATCAGAGGATCGACAATAGACTTCAAGGCCGCCTTGAGTAGTAGGTGTAATACGTTCCACTGAAACCGGAAGTTTTGCTAATGGAATTTTCTCCTGAAGCTCTTTTCTGAGTTCAGCTGAAGATTTTTTCGCTTTGGGTTTGATTATTAGACTTGGTCGCTTAGTTTGCTTCAATACCTCCGCAAATGTGGGCGGTGGTAAAACTGGGAGTGGTAAATTAGCTGGAGCAATAATTGGAGCAGTGTTTAGAGCAACAGACTGTGTGTCCAAATCGGTGTTAGATGAGATACTACGCACTATAATAGTATCTGTATTTGTTGCTGTAGTGTCCACCTCTATGGGTTCCTTACGAGAGCCGCTAATTGCGAGTTCTTTAAAGGCAATAAGAGTGGCTATCAGACGCTCTCTGAGATCTTGTGGAAAGACGTGTCTGCTGCTCCGTACGAGTTTGGCTATATGAACACCTTCATCAAAGAGCGCACTGATTTTTTCCTCAAATGTATGTTCTGCTGAGGATATTAATTCTGATATGTCAAATCTATCACAATACGTAAATGAATCTGAATTTGACATTATGCACAAGTGATTCACAGAATTAGCTGTATAGTCTGTTCCAATTAGTAACTATTAAATTAAAAGCACATATGGTATTGAAATTACAATGTGATACCAATATGCACAAGTGCACAAGTGATTCACAGAATTGTCTATAAAATTGAAAATTGTCACAGAGTTGTCTATAGTTCACAGAATATGCACAAGTTATTCACAGGATTGTCCTTATGGTCTGTCTAAGTCTGTATCAATTAGTAACCATCAAATTAAAAGCACATATGCTATGAGACATAGATATGCAAATACAAAATCAAAACACTAATTAATGCAATTAGACAAAAATTGATAATATAGAATGGTACAGTAACACATTCCAAGATAATACCTCTTTAGATGGTGAAAATACCACAATTCATTACTGAGAAATTGATTTACAAAAATAAAACAGTTAGGACTTAAAAATTAGCGTACAGTTAATGATAGGTATTGTTTCACCAGGCCAAAATATATACTATTCTACTAATGAACAAATAATATATTTTTAAAACAAGATAATTTAATACAGAGCTGACGACTCTTTAGATAGAGATATTGAATTATAAAGTTTAATCAAAAATTGCAGTTTGTAAATTTGGCTTGAAACTGCTGAGAAAAAAAAAATATAAGTCCAATAAGTGAAATTTAAAATAAAACAGTTCGGGAAAAAATGGCTATTGCAAACGTTAGAATGTAAAATTCCTACCTAATTATCCTTTAGATGGTGTTTCTAGGAGTAATTGACGCGAAGATATCGATTTTTCAAATTTTAGCGAAATTTAGCACTTTGTAGATTTTCTTTGGAAACCGAACCCTAGTACGGTCACCACGTGTTGGCCCGGCGGGACCCTTCCGTCGATGCCTCGGCAAGTTCAGTGAGCACAAACGGCGTGGTTTTGCTGCGACCTGTTTTCCGTTTTTCGCAGAAAAACACAAATATAATCACAATATCACACTGCACATGCACAAAACTTATATCCTCATGTTCAGAATGACTTCATACAGAATCGTGAATAAGAATTTTTCTCGTGTATCCAAGAATTACGGTAGAAGATGAGGTATCCTGCGGAGCTCGACAAAAGCACGTCCTTCCTCGATGACGGTCAATCGGACTTCCAATCGGCAATGATAACTATACGTACTCATGTACACATCAGTTCTCATGCTTTGATATGTAAATATCGCATCAGCCGTAGTACGTATATCAAAGAATATGGCCCTATCAAAGAACATGGTTTACCGTTGTCTAATCAGACAAAGTATTTTCTGCCTTAATATATCATACGTTTCACCATAACGGATACGTGTTTAATGTCCAGTAAAACATACAAAGCTGAAATATATTTGCAAGGATATAGTTTGTTTTAACTTTTATGGATTAATAATAAAGAATTATTTGAAAAGTTTTAATAAGATCAATTCTACTGCGATTTAAATCCGAATGACGCAAACTTAATTTCATTGCCCCAATATTTATTGCAGGATTTTAAATGGGTTAGTCAATATCGAATGCTAAGTAACGCTTATTCACATTTATTTAAGCATAATCAGCGTCTATTAAGAATCTATATGTAAGCAAGTAATGGCTGTTGAAATATCTTAGGCTGAAAAAGGACTCTTTCTCTGCATGCAGCAGTAAAATTATAAAAGTAATTACCCATTCATTATTCATCTGAAATAATATACAGGGTGGTCATAAAGAAACCTTTCCAACATCTTCACTTCTAGCGTCCGTTCCGGTTAACCGATCGCGATGAAATTTCAAATATAGTTATTCGGAGTTATGCGCTCGAGATTCTGTAAATGGCAGCACAGGGACGTTCACGGTTACGGTTATAGTTGCAGAAACTCGAAAATGTCGAATGGCAACGCCAGATTTTTCCGGTCGAAAAATGTGCAGCGCATGTGAAAACCTTAAATAGCGTTGGAACGGTTCCGATTTGTCCAAAAACTGCCGTGTTATGCATACCCAAAAAAGAGTTCTGAAAACCGGCCAACGAAACACAATCTGGGCCCACGCAAAAAATTTGCATATGACACAGACAAAACACCCATCACTGATGATAACATATATCAGACAAAAGAATACCTTTATTTAGATCAAACATTTTCCACATGGGCGCCATCACAGGCAAGTCTGCATTGCATCGGGAGACGATGGACCATAAAACTGAACGCAACATGGCATGAGGGATGTTTGGAACCTCACGCCGTATAGAATAATTTAAATTTGACGAAGTTTGCGGATTGCACAGGTAAACTCTGGATTTGGGATATCTCCAAAACCAGGAATTCATAGGCGTCAGATAGGGGGATCGCGGAGGCCACGGAAAAGGATAGTGGCGTGAGATAACGCGATCACCAAAATGCTGATCCAGGACCATTTAACAAACCTCGCTATATGTGGAGGTGCATAATTTTGCATCGAAACGATGTCATTGAGTGCATTCCGCCTACGTAATTCCGGTAGTAGCGTTCATCCCATTTTGATAATACAGTTTTATCAATTCACCACGAACTTTCCCAGGAACAGTAATTTCGTCGCCATGTGCTAGTTCACGAATGACGACTTCGCGTATCCGCTTGGTATTTCATTGGTTTCTTACACTGAATATCTGGCGATCGGCGTTGTGTGACTGGTATCTTGCCTCTGTTATGTACAAAATTTCTGCCTGCTCCCAGATCGTGTTTCGTCGACCGGTTCTCAGACCTCTTTTTTGTGTATGCATAACACGTCCGTTTTTGGATATAGCGGTACCATTCCAAAGCTATTTAGGGTTTTCGTATGCGCTGAACATTTTTCGACCGAAAACACGTTGGCGTTGCCATTCGACTTTTTCGAGTTTCTGTAACTATAACCGTAACCGTGAGCGCCCCTGTGTTGCCATTCACAGAATCTCGAGCGCATACCTCCGAATAAATATATTTGCAATCTCAACTCGATCTGTTAACCGGAACGGACGCTAGAAATGCAGATTTTGGCAAAATTTCTTTATGACCTCCCTGTATTACCTTATTCAGTATTCTAATTTTACAACATCTTATCCATCGACTTAAATCAGGTGCTACCGTTTAAAATTCTGCCAAAGTGACAAACTTAGATGATACTGTTCCATTACATAAGAGCTTGATCGAAATATATTGTTTAAGACCGAAGACACTATTATTCGAAAGATATTATTAAAAGTCGAAGATACCGTTATTCGAAAGTAACATACTATGTTTAAAGATAATATTACCTAAAATCGAAAGATACTATTATTTTCCTTAAATTAAAATGGATGTATTCCGAATAACGAAATAAAAAATCAAATCTGAATACTTGTCTACTTTCTGACGTTAAAATAATTACATTAAACACATTTAAAATTAAATAATATTCAGTAATTGGCTAATCAAATAAATACAATTTATTCACCTATAGAAATCGAAGCTCTTAAAATAATATTTCATATTTCACTTTTATATTGCTAAATCAGATGTGTTTTAATAACATTTAAATGCAAAGTATTTACATTTCTACAGCATATTAAGATTTAAAAATACATTTCTCGAGTATTATTTAATGTGGCATGTTTACATGAAACTGGATATAAATCAAAGGCACAGCCCATTCACTAGGGAGATAATGTTTTCAGTTAAAAAATTCGATGGAGAATTCTTGTTAAATAAACAAAAATAGGGCCGCCAGAACATGTTCTTATTATTTTTATCTTTCCGTGTGTATGTGTGTTACTTTTGTAAGAATCCTTTAAAAATATCTATTTTTCGTATTTAAGACATTCATATAAAGAGTTGATTTGATTTCAGGTAAATCTCGATAACCGGAAGTGGTACTTTAGTGGTCGCAATAAGGTATTTGCTAATTTTACAGTGACCTCAGTTTGTCTGCGCCTGTATATGTACGACGATAATTTCGTCCACGATACCATTTTTAGGAAATTTATGTTTTCCATATTTAAGCTTTCTATATTCATATAAAAAGAAAGTACAATGATAGATGATTAGACTTCGGGCAAAATTGGACAACCGAAAGTGGTATTTTAATAAAAAGCTATATTAAAGTATAACTCAAAATTTTTCAATTTTAGTATTTAAGAATTTTATAACAATGGGGACAAGAAATTAAATTTGGGTTAAAATGTGTAAATCTGAAGGGATACTTTAGTTGCAGTTCTAAACAGACTTTCGTAAAAGAATATATTGTGAGATAATCCAAAACATCTCACATTTGGTATTTGAAACGGATATGTTATAAGATATATCTGCCGCCTTCTTTTCATGCCTTTCATGTGGCGTAGTGGTCAGAACACTCGGCGCGTATTCAGGAGCTCTGTGGTTTGAGTCCCGACGAAGGTGTTGCTCATTTTTCACGTTTCCAATTTAAAAAAATACCTAATGTCTCTATAATGTATACTGCATTAATACGAGTTAAATACATTCTTGGATTTATGCTAAGTGCAACGAGAATAAGCGCATTATAAAGACGAAATCTTTTTATGAAGCAATCAAGTACTCAATTTTGAGTTCATTTCATTTACGTTTCAAACCGTTGATCACATAAAAGGATGCTGTCACCAAATATTAATGCTGTTTATTATTCGTAAATATAGTAAGATAAGTAACACAGTGAATATAAAAGAAAATGTATTGCAACTGTTAGCACTTTATTCGGAATTCTGAAGGTATTCTGCTTTTAAAAATTTTGTGATTTTTAAAGGAATGATTTGTGTATCCGAAACATTGTATGACCAGAGGATATTAATGAGCTGTTGGCAAATACAAAGCATGAGATTTAATGCGTACATGAGCACATATAGTTATCACTGTCCATTGTATGTTAGAATAGACTAATAAAAATTGAGTAATATAATTAAAACTGATTTATAATTAAACTGAGCGATAACATTTACAAACAATTTAGATTTTAAGTTAAAGTAACACAGCGAATGGCGATTATTGGAGGAGTTAAAGCAGCAAGAATCAGCATAATATTTAAAAAATTGTAGGACTAGTTTCGTAGGTTTAAAAAGAGAATCTCCTTCTTTAACTGCATAAGTTCTGCAGCTGCAATTCATTTGCACCTTTGCAGCTGAAGAAGTATTTTTGCATTTAAACCTTCGAAACTAGTTTTGCAAATTTATGAATATTACGTTGACTCTACTTGCTTTAAATCCTGTAACAAATTAGATTTTTACTACAAACGGACAGCCGGAAGTAATAGCGTACTTAAAGCTCATTGCTATTTTTTGAGGTCATGTTCTGTCTGCGAGAGATATTTTGTTTTATCACTTGCCTTTTACGTGTAATATTTAAAATTGTGTGTTCTGTTCAGCATAACTATTTTTCTTAACCTATATTTTGCTATAATGTTTTCTTTCTCTCAGTTCAGTTATTCAGTTATCCAGTGTTCATTTCAGTTAGGTTTATAAACATATTATATTTAAAGAGCTTTAAGATCTAATTTATATTCAATTCTTTAAGAAAAATATATTACAGCTGATTTATTATGGCAAACGTTATCTGGATTTATACATATTCTGGAACTTTAAAAAATGGTAAAGAGTTTATGAACATTTTTAAGAACATTTCAATGTTTTCCGAACTGTACGAAGATTAGCATAATACGATTATGATGTACAATTTAAAAAATGTGTACAAGTATAATTCATAATAGTTATTTAGAACGTGTAACAGTGTTGATTGTATAATTTAGCACGGCATGATGTCAATAGTTAATATAAGTTATTCGTAGTAAAAGTATCTCGATTTCCATGAATCCTATCGAAAATATTATGCCAGATAGAAATTATTCATATCACATTATAAAGTAATAAATTTTAGGAAACAAATAGATAAAAATGTAAAATGATAAGCAAAATGACTTTCGACAGCTTTATCCCTATTTGTGTTAGATTGTTTGATTCCTAACAAAATTCTCATACACCCTTTTTTTAATTGTGTGCTATTTGGTCTTGCAAAGCTATCTATTGAAATGAGTATGTTTTATTCAATTTATTAAATAAATTACATTAACAAAATTAACGATATGCACTTTGAATTTTTAAACTTTGATATGACGATAAATTCAATCAAACATTTTATTTTCATTTTTATTTTTTTTAAATTTTAGTTTAATTTCAAATAATTGCAACACATTACCCCTTTTTCTAATCAGCCAAAGAGAATACCAAATGAAAACAAAAGTAAATAAAGGCTTCTACTATAAAAGTGATGCAATTCTTCTTAAAAAATGCATTACTCATTTGACAAAATAACTGTAAATTAAAAACAAAATATGCTTCTAAGAATTTGATAAAATTCACTTTTTTCTTTGGGTTTATTAGAATCACGTAGAAAATGGCCCTTGCGTACTGAAATAAATAGCGAATGAGAAAATCATGTAATAATACCAAATCATACATTGCTAAAATGTATTTTAAATTTGTTCCTTTTGTTCTTTTTGTTCTGGATGCAAAGTAAGATGCAGAGTTAAGTGTGCTAATGAAGGTACATAATTACATGCCAAATTAAATGCCTTTTGCTAAAAACACAATAAATAAAATATTCTACGCAGTACAGATTTTCAACAGTTCGAACTTCTTCTCAGACTTGATTGTTGGGCTCGAGCAATGATACCAACAACAGAAAATTAACCGTGATAAGAATTTTTACTGTTAAAAGAATTAATAAAACTAGCAAAGTATAAACAAACATACATTATTAGAGCTATTCCAAACTGAAGTCCGATTTTTTAGTCACATTCGAATGTCAAGACTTAAAAGAACATACGGCATATATGAAAAGAAACTATTCATTATCTTGCGAAATATCTTTGACAAATTCAACCTAGACTGTTGCCACTTATTTCCAATGTAAAAAAGCTTTACTGAAGTTTCCCTTTCAAAATAATACTACAAATATACAAAGTTTAGGATAAATAGCTTTAGAAGAACAAAGTTCATGGCTTAGACATAAAAAAGGTGAAAATAAGCTACGCCAAAGTAATTTATTTGCAAAATGATTAATTGCGTATCTCGGGAAACTGCAGTTAACGTAGCCTTTTAGAAAACATAATGATCCCTTTCGAAGTTCTAAGCAACCAAATAATCAATTTAAAAAGAAAATAAATCAGAATGGATTCTCTCTTCCTGGCCCCATCTAACCATTAAATTTATCTTCTTTAGTTACATTTATATCATATTTAATCACATATAATGGGCTATTTGTTTTTTACTGTCTATCGTAACTCCGTTAATGGCCTCCTTAGTAAAAGTTTACATTTAGGTAGCTAAGGAAAAAAGGACAGCAAGATTTGAATTAATATCTTGTCGGGTGTTTTTACCGATACACTTCAGAGACTAATGTTTCTTCCACAAACTAGTCTTAAAAAATTGTCAAATCAATAATTGTTTTTTTTTCCTTAGTCTAGCATTGCATATCAGTGTTTCGGTAATTGGTACATCTTTGAGAAACTTTTTACGCACGTTTCGATAAAGTCTGTAGCTTTTATTATATTCATACACATTCTTATGATTTTCTTTTGCCATTTTATTTCGATAGCCGAATTAATACAATTCTCCGAACGCTGGTAAAATAAGTCAGATTCGAATCCTCCAAATGAACTGATTTCATGAATATTTGCGTTGCCTTCCGTGTATCTAACATAAACAAAGCCATCATTTACTTTTACAGATATACGTCACATTCTTCCTCGTATTCAGATAGACAAGCAAACAAAAGTTTCATTTAATTTGAATAAAAGCCAGTGAAATTGCAAAGGTCTAAATGATAAAGTTTAGGGTTTGAGGACGTTCCTTTAAGTGCTGATACGAAGCGTTTAGGATATTTGAAGGATAATTTTGAAGACTAATAATAAGGGAGTGGGGGTTGGCCTACTGTTAGACGCACTAGAACTAGTCAGTCTACGATGTCGCTCTTTTCTTTGGCGTGAATCGTGGAAATATTTCCAAAGATTTAAAACAATTGTCTGTGGATTTGCGCTTCGTTGAACAACGGTTACCACTCCTTCTGAAGATTGATGTATTGCTACTGTATCAAAAAGTAATCGACGAGCAAATTCTATAACTGTTACGTCCATGGTTCTAGAGTTACTTGGTAAGCTGCACATCTGTAAAGACGGTTGTGTGACACTTGCTCAGTATCAGGTGTTAAATCGCAAACCCAGTTATGTGAATCTAGTCTGAAGCAGTAGTTTCAGTAGTTCTAGAGTTTCCTCTTATTGGTGATAATGACGGCCATATACCTCTCTCTGGCTTTACACTCACTAAACATCTTTAGGATGACCTTGCGCATGCGGTCTTTTCACGTTTATTTCCTCCAACCAATCACAGACAGATGAAAACTGTCCTTATGGAAGAAAATAATGGCCATTGCTAGCGTCTGCCTTGATGGATCATCTTATTGAAACATATAAAATTGCTGCAAAATTTGTTTGAAGGGCAGGTGTGGTCGCCTACCTTGTAATGTTAGTTTTGCTTGTTTTTTTTTTAGTTTTAAACATCAATTTGTTGATGACCCAAACGTGACGTAATCATATAATTTACGAAAATTTTATTGTTTTCATCTATGTACATAATGCTTCTTTCGCTCCATACATAAATATATTTTTTTACTTTCATATGCGATTTCATCAAAGTTCATCAAGTTATTTTTTTTATCTTACTATTGTATGTTTAACATTTGGAAGGCACTGTAGATTCCTAAATGTTTATTAAATATCTCATATATGTTATTATAAATGCTTATTATATAATCAAAAAGAGTCATTGCATTTCAGCACTCACCTTAAGACGATAATGTTGTGACCCGTCAAAACTCTTCTCTCAGCGAGACATTGGTTAGATATGTTATGCTGTATTACTTGACTATATCACATAAGCAGGCCTTCCGAAACTCGTAGTGATGTAGCGCGAACCCATTTCTTTCATCCATAAATTTGCAATTAGGTCTACTTCCATTACTACATTTCCTAATTGCATTCCTTATACTTTTCCCAATTGCAGTAGACGTTTACTTCCTTCCACTACAATTAGGTCTAGTAGATAGTTTGGTATAACAGAAGATATTAAAGTACAAGGGGCGTAATTCCATCTTGGACAATTTTCAAAAAATTGTTTATACTTTTAACTAAGAAATAAAAATAATCAGTAAATTAAAGCATTTTATAGACCTTTTTTTCAAAGACTATGATGATAATAAACATTCAGATATAAGAAATGTTGTGCGAAATAAAGCTGTCTGGAAGAAATGGGAGGAAATATGCAACGTCAACAAGGGCTTTTGAAGATCCTTGAAACTTTTAGTTAAAATTTAGATACAAGAAAATTAATAAAACCAATATATTGTTTCCCTCACATCAGAAAGCTTTTCCTATGGATACTTTCTAAATCTCTCATCCGTTGTAAAATTTAGGAGGAAACAATCATCCGGGAAGTAGTGCAGAAAATCAGTAAAATTTTAAATTGTGAATGAATAAGTAAGAAATATAAAAGCAACAAATAATTCTTACTTTATTTCCTAATAATTCTACGGCGTTCCTTTTTCTTATGGTTTCTATGATCTGCGGCAAGTCCTTATGACAAGTTTTCAAAGACAGTTGAATGTTCTGATCGCGCCCTGAGCTAAATTTTGCACGAAGACTGAAGCCTCTAATGAAAGTTTCAATCGACATCTAGCCGAAATGTTCAACCTGAAAATAACGTTTGCAATGGAAATATCGAAATGCCAGGACCTCTGCATATGGTCTTCTACGATCCCGGAGACTCTTAAAATGATTGCTTAAAAGACATACATATTTATGAGTTCAGACCATCTAGCTTGAATTTGTAGCAGCCCTGTGTGGAATTAAAGCATTAAAACAGTCCGCCATGCGTATTTTCGTAGTGTAAGTAGTAGTAATGTCCAGCTAACAAATGAAAGATTAATGGTTTGAGTCCCGAGAACGCAATTGATTTTTCCATGCTTTCTGGCTTCCCCCAAAAAACATTGTTTAATTACTCTGTTGTTACGTAAATGCGACATTTGAAGTACATCACCAGTTAGTATGTAGAGATCATCAGATTATACGAATTAAGACATTTAATATTTTATTTTTGTCCTCGGCAGAATTAATTACTCATCTTCTGATTTTCAGTTGGAGTTATTAACTATTTAACCATCAGATTACACACAGAAGAAATGTGGTAATACTTTAAATCCCCTGTACCTAAAAAGCGACCTGTAACCAGATGAGAACCAGATACGACAAGCCATCACCCGTAACATTCAAGTAATATCTATTAAATTAATAAGTCTATTAGATTTTTCAAGCAAGAAACATAAACATTAAATTTCCCCTTACAGATATTCGAATTACGGATCTTGCAGCTGATGCTACTCAGGTTAACTATGTATTCCATTACAGCGCATATTGGGAATAAGAAAATACTTTGCACGGCAATACCTCACAAAATTATAAGAATCAACTTTATTCCATTTAGACTAAATTATGTACGTGCACGAAGGAACATTTTTTCTCCCAAAATTTGTATGTCATTGTTGTCAAGATTTGTAGATTTAAGAATTCGTTAAATTGAACTCTGATAGTTTGGTACTTTATTAATTTGACTCAGGACGAAACTACTTGGTCCATGTATATACACTCACGTTTGTGAAAATTGCAACACCATGAAGGACTTACGCGAGTGAGCTGAAATTTTCAGGAAATGCAAAGTAGTGCATGATATGCAAATGATTAGAATTGCAAATCCGTAGCGCATGCGTATGCTGAGCAGCGCCCTCTGAACGGCTGATGGATCCGAATAAATAGACGGCTGTAGCGAGGCGTGTATGGTTATCGGTGGTTATCTGCTAGTGGTAAACGTTAACTCAATCTGTACTTATGCCTCGTCGACGAAAGAGAGCGAGATTTGAACAACTTACAGAGTTTGAACGAGGGAGAATCATCGGCCTTCGTGAAGCTGGATTGTCGTATCGTGCAGTAGCCTCTCGTGTGCAGCGTAACAGCAGCACAGTGATGCGCGTTTGGAAGCAGTGGACGGACGAGTGTCGGACAACTCGGAAATCCGGGAGTGGACCCCGAAATGTGACGTCAGCTCGCGATGATAGACACCTGGTCCGCATGGCGCGGACGGACCGTACAGCTTCCTCTAGACAATTGGCAGCACTGTGGTCAATAGCTACAGGTGTTTCATTGTGTGCTTCATCAATTCGTAGACGTCTGCTGCAGTGTGGACTGCGCGCACGGACTCCTTTATACAGGATCCCCCTAACGCACGACCATCGCCGCCTGCGGCTACAATGGGCCAATCAGCATAGAGACTGGCGTGCTGATTGGCAGCATGTCGTGTTTTCTGACGAATCCCGCTTTAATTTGTGGTACCATGATGGCCGCATTCGTGTCAGACGCTATGCCGGTGAACGCCACCTTCCGGAGTGCATTATCGAACGCCACAGTGGACGAACACCCGGAGTTATGGTCTGGGGCGCCATAGCATATCATAGACGATCTCAATTGCTACGAATTGTGGGCAATCTGAACAGCAACCGGTATATCCGTGAAGTTCTACAGCCCGAAGCTGTTCCCTTCCTTCAAAGCTTGCCAGGCGCTGTATTTCAACAGGACAATGCCCGCCCTCATACTGCTCGGATTGTTAAATCCTTCTTTGCAGCGCAGCAGGTACAGCTTCTTCCTTGGCCTGCGTGTTCCCCGGATATGTCGATAATTGAACATGTGTGGGATGTCATTGGTCGGCGTCTTGCTCGTGATCCTCGTCCTGTTGCGTCTGCAGACGAACTTTGGGTACGCGTACAAACGATATGGAATGCTCTTCCTCAGTCAGACATTCAAACTTTGTTTGACTCCATGCCACGTCGTGTAGCAGCACTTATTGCGGCGCGTGGTGGCCACACAAAATACTGATTCTGATCTCTTGTTCTTGTTTGTTTGCTTTGAACATTTAATCATTTATTTGTACCACTACCACTCAACTGTGTATTAAATTGCATTCAATTATGACGATTCCTTCTTGGTGTTGCAATTTTCACAAACGTGAGTGTATATGCAATATTTTAATGAGTAGATGAAGGTATCCGGTACTTTAATTTCTAGCATTCGAAGACACATTACTGCGTAGTTGGAAGGATGAATGCGTAAACCAAAAACGTTCAGGCGTAGCCGTTTCGAAACATAATGTTATTGTAGGATAATTCACTTCAGATCATCTTTTTGTGGATATTTTTCAATCAATCATAGTTGAATACAATAATTTCGATGTATACGTGTTTTTAAGTACGACATTATCTTGGATGAGTAAGCATAGCAGCAAAGTATCTTGCTAGAAGGAAAGTGTAAGAGAAAAAGTGTCGCTCTAATTCAAAGGAAGAAGGGAGGGAGTCAAAAGTTTCAGTTCGAGTTAAAAAAAGTTTTTGTCTATAATTATTTTGATTGGACAAGAGGCATCTGTATTAAGCGTTACGTAACATGGAAAGTTCTTGAAAATTTTGGGAGAACAGATGCATTTCCGGGGAGAACACCAATTTAGAATAGTTAATTTTAAGGTTGCCAATTACATTTAGAACAGTCATCGTATTTTGTTAATCTTACACAAACACACACACACAAACATATATATGTATATTTAAGCCATGTATTTCTTTAACCAATTTAAAAAGGTTCTTTTTCTTTTTCCCGTTTTTTTTTTTTTTTTTTTTGACATTTCATTTCCAATGTTTTCAAGTCTTAAAAAATGGGTTTTGCGCATTCCAAGAAACATAACCTAATTAATGCTCATAATTGTTACAATTCTTAAGTTTAAAAAAATAGTTTTTTAATTCTTTCGCATCGGTATAGGCCTGCTCTCAAACTTCTGAAACGCACTTACACACGAATTTTTTTTGGAATGTATTTCCTTCCCGCCATGGCAAGTAGAATGATATTGCGTTAACAATAACCTACTGAACACACTCGTCGTGTAATGTCACCAAAATCTGATTGACGGACATGCTTACGTGGGGGTCCCGTTAACCAAATATGG